>WNHD01000079.1:0-60864 GCA_011057455.1 Ganaspis sp. Gsp50
ATATTCTTTTTGCATTGGATTCTCCGGAAAATTGCACCCCAATTTGAGTATTATAACGTTTTGGACACTCGTCTGGATCAATTAGAATTTTAAAAAACTATGGATCCATATTTTAAACTTTTATTGTAGAAAATCATGGTTCACGTTTTTGCAAATTTCAAGGTGTTCCTGAAATTTTGTTCGTATTCTCCTGTTTGCAATTGTATTTAGTATAAAACAATATGAACTTTAAGGTACCTAACAAACTCTTTACACTGAATAGTAAAGTATAAATACAAAAAGGAAAGATTATAAGTAGTCAAAACAACACTCCCCGAAGGAACAAAATATTGTAATGAATCATTAAAAAACATGAAACTGAAACATATGAAAGTAAATATGCCAGCAAAATTCTTTTTCTCATAATTGTATATCATATTTTTTATTTAATTTTTTGATATGAAATACCAAAAATAAATGCGAGTAAATCAAAGAATGAGTAGACGAGTTTCTGCACTCAAGAAAAAGTGCAAACTTTGACGCTCGCTTTGACGTGTAGACACTTGTCCTCTGCACGTGCAAAGACGTGTGAAAGACAAGCGTAGACGTGTTGAAGCATTCATTTACTGAAGTGTATTTTTACAGAGACAATATGGAGAGTGAGTGTTGTGTTTAAGTGATTGGTGGCGATATTTTGCAGGGGTTGAGAAGGGGTTTTGTAATTAAGCGCAGGTGATAGGATTATGGTATGAACGTGCCCCTTTTTCCTGCCCCGCCGACGCGGGACGTCTCGACGCTGACGCGCAGAGACGTCTTGGACGTCGTCACGTCCAGAGAAACTCCGCTGCCTCGTGAGTTTGTGTCGCGCAGACGTCATGGTTTACTTGAAAGAGCGAAACCGGCTGCCGCGAATTGCGCTCGAAAAAAACGCAATTACTTCCGTAAAAATCTCGTGCATCCCCGGCAAGCACCGAAGGAAACTGGAAAGGGTTTACGACGACGTGTGACCGAATTTCATCTCACCATGACCGAAAGAAGAAGCAAGGAAGACGATGAAGATGATGCTGATGTCATTTGTGCTACAGGTAGGTGCTCTTGCAATTACGATTTTTTAAATTTTTTTCGGAATTGTGAGATTATTGGTAATTTCTTAATAGAGGTACTCGAAAAATTAACAATTTATTTTTTTATTATTATTTTTATCAATTTTTTGACATTTTTAGATTATTTAATTCTCATCAATAATGAGAGTGTATTTTTTTTAATAATAAACGAACTGAAAAAAGAAGAATTAACAATTTATTTGAATTCATTTAAATTTTTATTTTATTATTTTTATTTATTTAACATTTTATTTTATTTAACGTAAATGGGTCAAGCCTATTAAACTATAATTAAATATTATAATTAATTATTAACAAAACTGGAGAAAAACTGAAAATGTATTTTAATTATTGACAAACTGAAAACGAAACACAAAATATACTTCAATTATTAACAAACTGTAACAATAAAAGAGTAATTTTATTTTAATCATTAACAAACTAGAAAACACTAAAAATGTATTATAATTATTAACAAGCTGGAGAAAACACAACATTTTAATTATTAACACATTAAACAAAGACAAACAAAATAATTAAGAAAAATAAATATTTTTTTTTCTTCATTCTATTTCTTTAGTTTACAATTTTTTTTCACTCTTTTTTTTAGTTTTGGGTACACTTCCAATTAACACTGCTTTATACAATAATTTTCACTATCAGAAAATTCTGATAGAGTTAATCTTAGTTGTTTCTTCAATAGCATGATTTTAAAAAAGAACTGATAACTCCAAATCAATTAAAAAAAAATTATCAGTTAATTTAAGAATAATTTTAGAAGATAATCTGAAGTTTTAATGTCATTCAAAGTGAAAAATTAAGTTGAAATATTTGACTAGATTGAAAACATTCTGCTTGAAAAGGACATACAATGAAATAAGTTATTGACATTATTTTGTTGTTATTATTATTGTTATTATTATTATTGTTATTATTATTATTATTATTATTATTATTATTATTATTATTATTATTATTATTATTATTATTATTACATATTATATATTACATATTACTTCGAAAAAATGAAAGTAATTACTATAAAAATTTCAATAAAATTAATCAATTTGTTAATTTAACCAAAATGCGAGTAAAGTTGACTAAATATTTAGTAAATTCAAAAACACTAGACATTGTTTTATCAAACCATTACTTGGTTAATGGTACCAATTATTTTATCGGTGTATGTGTAACTTTTATGTTTGTTTATTTAAGTTTATTTAAGACTTATTTAATAAAATATTAAAGTTTCAAGAAAGAATGAAATATTAAATAAATAATAATTTATTTTCATTGTATACCTTACTGAAATATTAAATAATTTCTTACGGTGTTTCTTCACCTTGAATTGAAAAAGAAATGAAAAAATAAACTTCAAGTTATACAGGGTCAAAACAAAATAAAGATCGATTCAATTGTACTAACTGTTTCATTTAACTTAATAAAAAGAAACTACATTGTAACATTCAATAAAAAAATGTTTAGAAACTTTTAAGACCACCAACAAGTGTTTTATATAATTACTAAAAGTAAAAAAGAACAATAAATAAAACGATGTAGATTAGCAACAAAATTATGGCTTGAGTAATAATAAAAAATAAAATGTTATAATAAAGTAATAAAAATGATTTATAATATGATACTGAAGTTTACAACGTTTTTTTTTCGTTTTCGAAAAGCAAAGACAAATTTTTGTACATTTACTAATTTCTTCCGTAATTATTCATAAACTTTTTAAAAAGACAAGTCAAAGAGAATCTTTACAAATTGTAAAAAAATATTTAAAAAATGTAAAAATAGTAAAAATTTGTTTCTTTATATTTTGTAAATGATAAAAAACGTTGCGAATTTCAGCGACGTTTTATAATTGGTAATTTTTTATTTTATTCATTATTTTATTCATAACACTATCACAATAATTGTCAACAAGTAATTCAGTAAATTAAATTTGCATTAATACTGTTAAATTGAGTATCTAATGAATTTTGTAAAACTTTATTTTAAGCTTCAAGGAAAACTATTAATTAATTTTAGCAACAACAGTTGGACAGTTGATGAACAATTATATTTTGCAATAATTTATAATACTCAGTAAAAAAGAAAAGAACATTAAAAAATAATAAAAAAATTTCTACATTGAATAATGATAATGATCATTACGTAATGCAATAAATTAAAAGCTTCATTTCATTACGTTTAAGTTCATACTACTTAAAATATTCTTTCATCAATACTAAATATTATTTAATAAATCAAAATTTAAAAACTATGCTTTATTAAAATATTTTTCTCTATCACAATTTTCATACTTGAATAAACCATTCAATAGCGTAAAAATGAATCTGAATGTCGTATCCTACATTCTATTTAACAGTGCGAGGAAAAAATCAATATTTCTTTTATGTACTACCCTATTTTTAACAATAGAATGTATTTTCAAAGGTATTTGTTTAAACAGAAAATCGTATTGAAGGGTTTTTGGAAATAGTAAAAATATTAAATTAATAATAATAATCGACTATAAACAAATAATATAAAATTAAAGTAATAATAATAATAGACATGAAGTAAATAATATAAAATAAATTAATAATAATAATAGACTTTAAATAAATAATATACAAAAAATTTAAATAGCAAGAATAATAAATATAAAATTAATAAATATAATTATGTAATAATAAACATAACAATAAAAATAATAAATATACAATAATAAATGTAACTATTTCTTATAAAAATTTAACATTAACAATAATCATTGTTACAAAATTATTCAATTTAAAATATAAAACTAATCATCATTAAAATACCACATTTGATAATTACACAATACTTTACTCAGTTTTTTATCAATTATTATTTTACATTTAATTTAATTGTTGCAATATTTTAATATCTTACAGTAACAATTAGCATTATCGATAAAGATCATATTACTTTGGAGATAGATGATCAACCAAATATAATAGAAGGTAAAAATATTCATGAAAAAATCAAACGGATAGCACTTTATGCAAATTAACTCACATCATCTTTACCAAAATTCTTCACTTTGCATTTGTTATTTACAAAAAATCCCCGAAAAATTGCAAGTTTCACGTTGTTCAATATATTTTTCTTTTCAAAAAGAAAAATCTCCTCTCAAAAAGAAAAATCATCTCTCAAAAAAAAATCATCTCTCAAAAATAATCATCTCGATTAAATTTACTAATTACTAAAATTTTCCCTATCTCTGATTGCAAAATCTAATTTTAATTTTTAAAAAATCTCATAAAATTCTTTTCCGTACAAATGTAGACATTTCACAATTTTGTCAAGTTGGTTTTTCATACAATCGAATGCAAAATGTTGGTGTTTTTTTATTATCAACAATTGAAAGTCACACGAATCCTTTCTTTGACTTTTTCTTGAAAATGTTTGAGCACTGAAATCAATAATAATTAATCGTGATTGTGTAAATAAGTTGAACGTGAAATTTTTATTTAGTCACGCCGACAACCATATCCGAAGAAATTTCCTCACGATTAGATTGTGAAGCTAATCACTTTCCATCATGCACGACAAAATCAACAGAAGTTCAGACCATCCATGGATTGCCTTACATGCTTCGAGTTTTGCCTAAAGTGAAAGATATCGTCGACGAAGAAAATTCTGCAGATCCAAAAAAGTCCTCAAGACTATGCAGACATCTCAGATTTTTGGGCAGATTGTCCTTGTCGCAATTCGGTAAGAAAAAACCAATTTTTCTGCAAAATTAAAGTGGTGTTAAAAAATACCAAGATCTGTCAAAGTTTAATAATATTTAATATTTACTTGAGCCTCATCTGTCAAAATTTAGAATTTTTTTTAATTTACTCTCATCTGTCGAAATTTTAAAGATCTGTCAAAATTTGAAAATAAACTTTAAAAGGTTTAAATTTGGTAAATTTAATTTACTTTACTCTTATCTGTCAAAATTTAAAAATAAACTTTAAATTTAAATTAGTTAAATTTAATTTACTTTACTCTCGTCAGTCAAAATTCTTAAGATCTGTAAAAATTTCTAAATCGCAACAAAATCGTTGAATAAATAATTTTTTGTCAAGCAAAAGTAAAATATAATATTCTAAATTTCATTTATTCATATCCAAATGTTTGCAGAATTAAAATGTCTTAAATTATTTGATTAAATTTAATGTCAATAGAGAAGTGGCTAGAATTTCCAGTTCATGAATTATTGAAACTCAATTTTCCTTTCAAATTTTAAAAAGTCAATAAAAAAGGGAAAAAAATACACTTGGAGATTATGAGACTATAATTTATATTATGAAATTGATTGACATCTGGTCATGCAAACTCATGCATGCAAATCAATAATAATCATTTTTTTAAAACATCTTTGCTCATCCTTTAGTCAAGCAAACAAGAAAGAAAAGAAACTTTTTTTTTCAAAGACAAAAAAGAGATTTCTCATCAATTTTAAAAATCAAAGTCAAAGGCAATTTCAAATTAGTTTAAAATTAACTCCGAAATAAAATAATTCAAAATCATTTTCAAATTATTATTTTTTGGCTATTATTTATTGGCTATTATATTTTGGCTATTATATATTGGCTATTATATATTGGCTATTATTTATTGGATATTATATATTGGCTATTATTTATTGGCTTTTGTCAATTCATGCAGATTAAAATTTAAATTAAGAATAAAATTAAGAATTAAAATTTTAGATTAAAATTCTACATGAATTGAAAGAGTCAATTGAATGATACTGTAAATTAATTAATTTACATTATAATTGTTAATCAATTTACACTAGAATTGACTCAATTTATATTAGAATTGACTCTTAATTAATTTACGTTAAAATCCACTTTATTGTTAATTCATTTAGATTAGAATTCACTCTATTGTTAATTAATTTACGTTAGAATTCACTCTATTGTTAATTAGTTTACATTAAAATTGTTGATTAATTTACATTTGAATTCACTCTATTGTTAATTAATTTACATTAGAATTCACTCTATTGTTAATTAATTTACATTAAAATTTACTCCATTCTTAATCAATTGGGTTAATTGTTGATCAATTAAAATTGACTCAATTTACATTAGAGCAAATACTATTTTTATTCTCTTCCGAAATATAATTATAAAACAACGTTGAAGTTCGCAACGTTTTTTTTTTCGTTTGCGGATAATAAAAAACAAATTTTTGCTATTTGTAAATATTTTTATACAACTCCCAAAAATATCGCCTCATTTTTATAAAGTTGGTAAATACCGAAATTACGATAATATAAACAAAAATTTGCTTTTGTTTTTTGTAAACGAAAAAATGTTGCAAACTTGATTGAAAATAAAATTCCAAACGTTCAAATGAACGAAATTTTTATTCTTCTATTTTTAAAAATTCAGATTTGTCCTAAAATATTATTTTACTTAATTATTAACTTTTACGCTATTATTGTTTAAAAGGAATTGTCCATTTTTATTACAAAAGCGTATTTTTAAAAAATCTAAACAAAAAGAAAATATTTCGTTGAAATGAACGTTCCGAACTTTAGGTACATAAAGTTTATGTAATGATAAAAAAATGATAAAATGATAAACAATATCATTTTATAAAACGATTTTATTTATACTATTAAAATAGATTTATTATTTTTTTTACTTTTTTTTATTTATATTATTATTAAAATGACGGTATTAACCATTTTATAATAATCTACATTAGAGTTTTTTTTTATTCTATTTTATTTTAGAGTTATTGTTAATTAACTTTCATAAAAATTGCCTTGATTGTAAATTAATTAAAATTTTATTTAGAGTTGATTCCATTGTTAATTAACTTTCATAAAAATTGCCTCGATTGTAAATTAATTAAAATTCTATGTATATTATATTCTATTCTATTGTTTCTAATGAAACATTGTTTCTATAATTTGAATCATGCTTCGATACGAATTTAATTATTAATTTTCATTCCTTCGATTTTCATTCAGTTTTCATGCTACTTTTTTTAAAATTATTCTCAGGCCTAGCTTGGCTTCTGGCTTTTTGGGCAATAGCAGGAGCAGCAGCATTTTACGCGACAGAAGGTCCTCGAGAGCGAGAACAAGTTCTGAAATTGAAAAATATTCAGCGTGACCTGGCAGTTGGTTTAGCAACAGAATTGAGACAATTAAAAGCAGAGGAAGAGGAAATGGAACCCCTCTGGAGCAACAAAGTTAAACAATACGTCAACAAACATGAAAAAGTTCTATTGCTCGCTGTAAACGCCGGCTATGGTGAAGGAGGTCAAAGTGGACAACTCTGGAATTTTTCCGGCTGTGTTTTATTCGCCATTGCCCTCCTCACAACTCTGGGTAAAACTGAAAGAAAAAATGCCATTCTGTTATATAATCATAAGGAAAAAATAAATAATAATATAATTATATAATACAAACATAATATAAATATTTTATTTATTTTATCTTATTTACACACCGGAATAATCCCTTTAATTAAATCTTTACATTAAATCTTTATCTTTAAAGTTTTAATTAAATCTTTTAGTTACAAATATAATAACATAAATTAATTATAAATTAAACAATTCAATTTTAAAGAATTTTTACAGAAATTACCTTTTAAATTACCTTGTTTGAAAAACGTCCCAATTGTCGTTATTATTGTAATCATGATTCATTGATTTAATTTTTGTTTGGCAGGTTTTGGGGCTCCGGTTCCTCGTACAACTTCAGGACGAACTGTGGCTGTGATTTTTGCAGCTGTGGGAATTCCGGCTCATTTTCTTTTAGTTTTAAATGTTGGCCTCCTGTTGGCGTTACGACTGCAAAGATACGCAATTAAACGGAAAAATAAACAAAAAGATGTGGAGATGATGGACTCATTGCCAGTTCCAAAATGGGTCAAGGTCGTGCCTTTTTGTTGCATAGGTGAGATTTCGAAACGCAGATAGTAAATTTATTTTTAGCACCATTTACTATGAAAGTAGAATAAAAACAATGCTTCCCTATGAGGAAGCAAAAATTTTCATAAAAGCACAGTAAAGAGAATGTAAAATGTACCCATAAAATAGACGATGAAATTGAGAAACTGAAAAAATCGAGAAAGATTGATAAATTCTTTCTATTCGTTAAAATTGGTAGATTTAAATTTAATTTAAATAATTAAATCTCCGATGGATTAAATTCATTTTTTTTTAAATATAGCAAAACAATGCAAATAATTAAACCTCCGATAGATTAAGTTTTAATTGTTTTTTAAAAATATAGCAAAAGAATGCAAATCTAATTTGCATTATTATATAAATCTGGCGTGGCATAAATCTAATTTAGTAATCTAATTTAGTAATCTATTAATCTAAATATACGTTTAAATTTAATAAAATTTAAATCAACAGCGCTCTATTATTTAATGGGAATAATTTGCTTCGGTGCGGCAAGAATGAGACCGGTTGCTGCGAGTCTTCTATTTCCTCTGGATTTCACGGCTGCCGGAGGATTAGCAACAACTTCCGGTCATGTTAGAATATTGTATGCTCTCTATTTGGAAGGAGCCGTCACGATAGCAGCAGTAGCTGTAGCCATTCTCAAAGTTTCTGCCACGCAAAGTTTAACCAATATAGGACTTAAATATGGCCTGTTAACTCAAGCATAACAATGATAAATTGCATTTTCTCTACGAAAATATTTCGTAAAATTTAACAAGAGACAAGTTCGCTTTATAAATAATTGCAGAGAAAAATGAGATTTTCTTGTTACAAGACTGCACAATGACCAATTTCTTTCATTTCAAAGAAACTCTGACAACTGGCGCTTTTGTCCCAAATTCACCTCTTTCATCGATTTCGACTGAAAAAGTAAAAAAAAATTATTATTTCGTATTGTATGATAAATGTATGATGTAAATTAGATGTAAAGAATAGCGTAAATATTTGTAAAACCATAGATGCTGATAATTTAAATGATTTTGCGTTTTGTTGAATAAAAAATGTTTTTTTTTTTTATTTTAAATTTGGAGTCACTTTGAATATCTAATTTTGATTGTAAGTATTTCATTTATGTTTAATATTCAATTAATATTGAATATGTGGTTTTATATTTAATATGCAGTTTTTATTTAGTATGTATTTTTGTTTAATATGTTTTTATTTAAGATGTAATTTTTATTTAACGTATTTTTATTTCATGTATTTTTATTTATAATGTGTTTTTATTTAATGTATTTTTATTTCATGTATTTTTATTTAATGTATTTTTATTTAATATGTAATTTTTATTTCATGTATTTTTATTTAATATGTTTTTATTTAATATGTAATTTTTATTTCATGTATTTTTATTTAATGTGTTTTTATCCGTAGTTCAAGAATTGTTGAATTCACAAATTTGTTAATTAGCCAATTCCTCGATTAACAATCGTTTTAAATTGATTCTTAACACGTCTTTTTGGTAAAATACAAAAAGAAAATTGATTTGAAAAATTCTCTTTAAAAATTAAACTTAGAATTACAATTACAACTTTAGCTGCATTCTACTGAAACTTAAATCTTGCTGAACTTATTTCTCCTAAAAAACTTGAAGACACTTTTTAAAAACATTTGATTTTATTTTTACATTTTTCAGAAACAGTTGGTAACATTGTTCAATTCTATGAGTTATAACTCTATTGAAAACTGAATTTTCTAATTACATTACTAAAAACATCTGAAAAAGGACTAAAGCCGTTTTGCAAAATGTTTTGTAAATTGTTGACAACCTAACCCTCAGTTATCATTATTTCACAATAAATCATAATTGAAAGCTATTAATTTCGAAACCGCAGTTTCAAAATTTTACAAATCAACTGCCTGTTAGAATTTGAAAGACATTCTTTTAAGATGAATATAAATGCTCATAAAATTATTAATTCTACCCTTTTTTAGTCACTGGAAAGTTCTGAAGCCAGCAAATTAAGTAAATTACTTTTCAATCCTGATACTCAAGGCATCTTTCGTCGACGTTTCTCCGTCTTTTCTTCATTTTTGCTTTCAGCTTGAGACAACGATTCCTGGGATTTGTCTTCCGGACTGTCAGGCAACGATTGCAAACGTTTTTGTGAAACTGGTTGATCCTCCAATGCTGTCCTTATAGCCTCCAAGAGCTCCGAAGTTTCTTCAAAATTTTGTTTTGTTCCTAAAAAAAAACAAGCTTTCAATCTCTCATCGAAATTATATTTACAAATTCGGTACACCTTAGATTACATTTCGATTTAATTTAAATTACATTTCGGGTAATTTAAATTACATTTCGGGTAATTTAAATTACATTTCGATTTAATTCAAATTACATTTCGATTTAATTTAAATTACATTTTGATTTAATTTAAATTACATTTCGATTTAATTTAAATCGAAATTAAACAGAAGTAGTGTCTCGAAATTAATTTTAATTAATTGCATCTTTGTAGAAGATTCTTTTGTGTTAAATTTCAAATACAATTCAAAATTGTAGTAACTTAATTTCAAAAATGAAAATTAGGCCTTTTAGAATCAAGAGCTTGATTTTAAGATTCAAACTTCAGAAGTTTCTGGTTCGAGGACGAAAATTAAAAGTCAGTGGAACTCGATAAACGCTGATTAACAAGTAGCACCTGCGCCGGAAATTTATTTCGTAAATAACACTCACCTACTAAAATCTTATCCGAATATCGCCTTCTTGACCTTATCGAGTAGACCTTCAGTGCGATTCGCTTGAGTTTTCTCCGACGTGCCTAAAAAAACAATTTTTCTTCGATTGCGTCCGTTACAGAAAGCTCAATCCAACGAACTTTTGCTCCAATTAAGAAATGGTTTTATTTCAAAATAGTTAAAGAGTTTGTTCTGTTCAAAATTCAAATTCGTTGTATTTAAATTTCAAATTCGTTCTATTTGAAATTCAAGTTCGTTCTATAAATTCAAGTTTGTTCTATAAATTCAAGTTCGTTCTATAAATTCAAGTTCGTTCTATTTGAAATTCAAGTTCGTTCTATTTAGAATTCAAGTTCGTTCTATTGTTCAAAATTCAAGTTCAAGAGATTAAAAGATTGATGAAACTAAAGGCACAGATACATTTTTCAAAATGCTTTATTTAAAAGCAAATATGTACACGTTGGAAAACTCAAGCGATGCTCTAATTTCTTCTAAAGATCCACAACTCTAAGCAACGATCATTGCATCGCTGGCAATTTTAATTAATGATAAACCAATTTTAGTTAAACCGTAATTCAAAATTATCAAAAAACAATGCTTCCCTATGAGGAAGCAAAATGACACAATTCTTATTTTCGAGTGACTCGGCTAATCATTTAGTTTCATACATTTCATACGCGTAATTTTGAAATGAAATATTTAATATACGAAATATTTAATGCGTGAAATATTTAATATACGAAATATTTAATGCGTGAAATATTTAATGTATGAAATATTTAATGTACGAAATATTTAATTTATAAAATCTATATCACAATTGAAGTCCGAAAATTGTTTACCGTCACGCAGCTGTGCAATGTTCGTAACATCAAACTTTATTATGTACTTGTCTTACCATCCTTTTTCGACGCGACACCTTGAATCGTTCCGGGCGTGTCAGTTTCGAGTTCAGCGTAGGCTTGCATAAGAGCTTTTTGTTTCTCTGTCAATTTACTCGGGATCTTGATTTTCATGTGAACATAGTGATCTCCATAGCCAAGAGAGCTAACCTTCTTTAAGCCCTTTGCGGATAATCTGATTTGCGTGTGAGATGATGTTCCCGGTCGGACTAAAATCGTCTGATCATCATAAACACCCTCAATTCTAATCGTGCCGCCGAGAACTGCCTGTGACAAAGAAATTTCAGCGTCCGTGTGCACATCCGATCCGTCTCTTCTAAAATACCTCGACTTTTCCACCCGGAATGTTACAAAAATTTCCTTATTCCCCACTGCCATTCGAATTGTCTGTCCATCTTCAACTCCGGCTGGCACCGGTACTGTCACTTTCTTTCGTTGGATCTGTAAACGGTAGGAAAAGTTCTTTTAAATTTCTTTTAAATTGACAATGAAAAACGCAAGATCTATTAAGCTTGTTATATCTATGTTATAAAGAAATCTATATTGCAAATAATTTGAATATTTGTAACATCGCTTGCAAATTTGTAACATCGACTGCAAATTTATAGCATCGATTGCAAATATTTTTGCTTGCACTTACCGATTGTCCTTTACCCTCACAACTGTGACAAGGGTATTTAATGTACATTCTAGTACCGTGACAATAACGACACGTGGAGCGCATTACAAAAGGACCAGTGCTGATAGTTTCCATTCCTGTTCCATTACAATATTGACACTTTATCGCCTTTGTTCCTAGTTCACAACGAGAACCTTGACATTTTGGACAAGTGTCGACTACATTTAATTCTATGTCTTTATTAACTCCTCGAGCAGCTTGAGAAAACGTAAGATTCATTATCACCTGCAAAAGATCAGAATATTATATTAAACAAGGCTTCCCTATGAGGAAGCAAAAACACTTCAAACTACATTCTTTCAATTTACAGATAAATTAAAGTTACGATTGATTACGAATTTAATATTTTAACTAATTTATTGCCTCTTGTGATGCTCCGTATCCGTATCTAGAATCCGCGAGATCTTCGAAATCAGTAAAAGCTGAGCTGTTGAATCCAGCCTCGCCGAAAATTTTTCTAAAAAGATCTTCGGCATTGATGGTGGATTTAAATTGCCAGTTGAAATCTCTGTGGGTCTGGTTTGTTTGTTGGTTTCCCATTCCCATTCCCATTTGTTCTGATGTTGCTCCCCAAGCATCGTACTCTTTTCTTTTAGCATCGTCACTCAGTATTTCGTAGGCCTCGGAAACTTCCTGGAACTTTTTACTAGCATTTGGATCGCCTTTATTTGTGTCGGGATGGTACTTTTTGGCCAATTGGTAGTAAGCTTTCTTTATATCCTTGGACGCGGCATTTCGAGACACTCCGAGAATTTCATAATAGTTTCGTTTTAAAAGCTTGCTTGTTACGTGAAAACTCCTTCTCTGCGTAAATTTATCTACAACTGTAAAAAAGAATTGTTTGTTAACATAACCTTACAAAATAATTGACCCTACAATTCTGTTAGTATAAAATTACATATATAATTCTACATAAAAATTACATGTATAATTCTACATAAAAATTACATGTATAATTCTACATAAAAACTACACATATAATTCTACATAAAAATCTTATGTACATTATTGAATACATTTACAAAAAAAGTTTAAGTTTTAAAAAGCGGATTAAGTTGCTAATGCAATTTGATATTTTCGAAAACTGATTTACTAAACATTTAACAATGATATTTGATTCTATTTTTGTACACTCACAGAGCAAAAACAGTTTGTAATTGATAAATATTTTAAACGATAATTATACGATATTTTAAATATTCTAAAACTTTTTGTACTTTGCAAGCTTTGCAACCTTTGCAACCTTTGCAATAAATTATTACAAAACCAAAAAAGTTAATTTTAAGGTTATATGGAACTCATTCTTTCACAATTGCAAATAAAAAAGCGAACTAAATCGAAGCAGTTAGCCAAAATTCAGTATAATCCAGAGCTTTTAGAGAATATTCTAGATTATTCTGTTTACTCTGAAAAGCGCACGTTTTACGTTTATCGCAAGCAGAGAACGTGGTTATAGGTTAGATGTGCAAAAAAGAAGAAACTTGACACTTTTCTTTAAATACCACAAGCACAAGACTGGAAACGAATCTTGAATCAAATTTCCTATTAAATGTAAACTATTAAAGCGATTTAAATGAAAAAAGGTACTAATATGATGTAATCTAAATTGGTGCATTGACACGAAGTGGTTACATTTTTCTGTTTTTTGACGATTCCAGACGTCGACACCCAAAGACACAGTTGCAAAGTGACGTCGACAGGCATTACAACGTTGTAAAATACCGCTTCGTAATTTATTTGATTTAGAACAAGTTATTAAATTCACATTTTTTGGATTAAAAATTGCCGTGATTCCTTTACCGGTGGCCATGTTCGATACGACACGCTTAAAAATCACGTGACAGCCTGAACAAACTATCTTCTTTTGCGTTTTGTAATTTGTTTAATGCATATAAAATTATGTGTTATTTAAAGGTTGAAGTTTAAAGGTCGAGATTTCTTTTTATTTCAAAAGAATTGTCTTGAAATAATTCAAATTTTTCTAAAATTGTCAAAACGTTGATCATGTCATGCGCATACGAAATCCTGCGCAGATTTTTTGCGCATAGTCCACAGCGCCATCTTTTATTTTCAATGTGACAGGTTCAAAAATTGAGGTTAGCTCTCTAGTTTGTGACAAACTGTTTGTGAAATATAAGTTTTTCATTTATTATAACAACAATTGTTTGGAGTTATTTTTTACAACACTATGGCGTAAGTAGTAGAATTTATATTTTTTGTTTTATAATTTGAAATTGATCAGAACATGGTTTTAAATAATTCAGTTTTTAATTCTTTTACATCAAGCATATGTTTTTGACGTTCCCTTCTGTTTCTGTATAGAACATATTTTAGGAATGTGTATTTTATTTATTTGTTAAGGTTATTGTTTTAATTAAGGTTGTTTATTAATTCTATAAATTATTTTGAATTATTGTTTATTAACTGTTAATTTTTTACAACTTGCAGGTCCAAAGTTACTTTTAAAATCACTTTGACGTCTGATCCGAAACTGCCATTTAAAGTGTAAGTTTTATTTACACACTTTTAACATAAATAATCATTAAATTACTCTAGCAGATTAGAATTAGAAAAAGATTCTTCATACAAGTATGAATAACCCCGAACTTGAACAAATTATCGATGTATTTATCGCCTACTTTAAAATAATCAAAGATCCATCCAGTATGGAAACTGAAGACCTAAATAAAGTTTTCCAGTGCTGTGAATTTATTGAAAATTGTATAAAGAAAGTCTGCGAAGAAAAAAATGAACAAGATTTTGAATTATATTTAAATTACAAATTGTCCAAGTATAAAAAAAATACATTCAAATGTTCCGACTTTGAAAAAGCTAGTGATAAAATGCTCGAACATTTTATGAAAAACGTTCAAGTTTCGACTGAAAAAGTTGATATTTTATTCAATCTCTACATTCAACGATACGGACAGGAAAGATTTACAGTTTTTCTCGATAATATTATAAAAGGCGCAATGTGTTTAAATCTAACACTTCTTTCTTTGCAAGAATTTGGAATCCCTGTTTCAAAAATACGTGACGAAGCAATTTTTTACACCTGGGACAAAGAAGTTGGTGATGGAAAATTGAACGAGGTTTCTCAGTGTATAGAAAAAATGTTAAATGATCATCAGATTCTCAAGCTCATTGATGCTGTTTTAAACAATGAAATACTCCCAGAAACAAAAAAGTTAATTATGAAAAGTTTCACTTCACGAGCTTTCAGAAATGATATTCAATTTTTCAAGGAAATCATTAAAGTTGACGGAAAATTACTGCTTCGCCTTCTCAGCAGCAACTCTGAATTTTGCATAAATTTTTTAGACACAGTCTTCTATTTTGGTAGATCAATGTCACGGAGAAATGATGAATGGGTTTCGGAAGAAGCTATTGAGTATCAGGATATTGCTAAAATTTTCCGAACTCTTTTGGAGGAATCAAACGACATTTGCAGTCAGACGAAAGAGCGATTAGATTTAGCCAAAGAAATGGATGGACAATTTTGGGATGAAATTCAAAAAGACTGCTATCGTTTATTTTATACTTAAGTTATGGGTTAATTAAATTAACACAGAGAATAGTTAACTAAAATTAACGTTGAAAATATACAAAAGAAATCTTTAAGAAATAAATAATTTAATTAAAAATAAGCAAATGAACTATAAACAAATGAACAATAAACAAATGAACAGTAAACAAATGTGTGAAAATTTAAAAGACTAAAAAAAAGAATGAATGTGTTAATCAAAACGAAAAACATTTTGTAATTTAGTAGAAAATGTGTAAATGAAATGATTTCAAAAAATCTGAAATATATTTTTGAAGAAATTAAATATGAGCTTCTTGTATTTAACTAATAATTCAGCTGATTAAAAACTCCGTTAATGAACGACTTTTTTCTATTATTGATTGATTAATAATTGCTTTTTATTATTGATTGATTAATAATTGCCAATATTATTATTTATTGGTTAATAATCATTTTTTATTATTGATTGATTAATAACTTTTTTATTGATTGATTAATAATCGTCAATTTTATTATTGATTGTTTAATAATGGTCTATTTTATAATTAATTGATTAATAATAGTCTATTTTATTATTGATTAATTACTCTTAATTCACTTAAAAATGCAATTTTCTAAAATAAGTGATTTTTAAAAATTAATATTGGAGTTTTTCTGCAATCATTGGGTATTTGTTACAGACTGAGCGTGCCAGAAAACACTCCTTTCACTGCAGTTTTAAAGTTTGCTGCGGAAGAGTTCAAAGTAACCCCAGCTACGTCAGCAATTATTACTGACGATGGTGTAGGAATTAATCCACAGCAAACAGCCGGTATGTCAATTTTATTTTTTTACAAGCAAACAAAATCAGAAACAAATATTCAATCCAGAATCATTTTTAATCTCAAAAATTTAACTCAAAATATCTAAAAATAAACAATAATCGAATTTAGAAGAACTTAATTTAATCCGGAACAAGTTAAATAAATCTTGAAAAAGTTAAATGAATCTTGAAAAGTTAATTTAATCTTGAAAAGTTAATTTAATCTTGAAAAGTGAACTGAATCTTGAAAAGTTAATTTAATTTTGAAAAGTTAACTGAATCTTGAAAAGTTAATTTAATCTTGAAAAGTGAACTGAATCTTGAAAAGTCAATTTAATCTTGAAAAGTTAATTTAATAATTGAAAAAGTTAGTTGAATTTTGAAAAAGTTAGATGAATCAAATTTAGTTGAATCTTGAAAAAGACAATTCAAAAATTGTGAATTTAATGTAAAAATTTTATTTTATTTCTTTATTCATTTCATTTTCAAAAAAAGTGTAAACTGAAAAAAAATGTTTTCATTGCAGGAAACGTCTTTTTGAAACACGGCTCAGAACTGAGATTAATACCCAGAGATCGAGTTGGAGAAACTAGTTGACTATAGAAAAATTTATATCTTTATTATAATGAAATTTATTTTAATATTCCGTCTTTTGTTGAATCTAGAATTTATTATAAATTAATTAAAAAATACACATTTTTAAATAATCAACTTTTAACTAAAAGTTTTGCTTTCATAAAAATCCTATCTAAATTATAATAATTAGGAATTTTAAATTCAATTCTTGTACAATTTTCAATTTTTTAGTTATTTCGACTAGTCTAAAAAATCTATTAAAAGGTTTAGGTTTCTACAAAAAGATTCTTTATTTTATTTTATTTATATTAATTTTATTTTTTTAATTTTTTTTATTTTGTTTTTTATTTTGTTTTTTTATTTTGTTTTTTATTTTATTTTTTTATTTCGTTTTTTTTATTTTATTTTTTTATTTTGTTTTTTTATTTTATTTTTTTATTTTGTTTTTTTATTTTGTATTTTTTGTTTCTTTTTTGTTTTTTTGTTATAAGGGGATAAAATAGACACATTTAATGGTAGGAATATTTTTTATAGCGATACATGTTAATACAAATACGTAACTTGATATAAAAAGTTGAATCAGGTAATAAATTGAAATTGTTTTTTGCCTCACAATTGGTGCTGGATTACACAGAGTCTTTACAGACGGAAATAGTCGTTTGACCAAAATAAATCTTCTACAAGGAAATAGTCCTCATTGGAAGAAAGGTACAAAATGTCTTTCTTTACAAGTCACATTTCATTCTAAAATAATTCATTATACTAAAATAAATTCAAACTGGTTTTTCAAAAAAATTATTTCCAAAAATTGTGGATCTCAAATGATTTTGCTTCCTCATAGGAATTGTTGTATTTTATTTTCTTTTAAAGTACGTTCATTTTTAAAACTTCTTTTGATACTATGTAATTTCTATTTATTTTTTTGCTTCCTCGTAGGGAAGCCTTGTTATTTGTGTTTTTATTTTTAAATCATTCTCTTTTGGAAAAATTTTCGAACAGCAAGAAATTTTGGCACTTTTTGAATAAATTAATACAAAAAGTTTGGAAATTCGCCTAAAGTGACATTAACTACTGACTACAGATTTTAAATGAAATCTTTCGTTATAAAATTCTTCGTAGCAAAAATTTTTGTATTCTTAAGGTTACAAGGGGGGGTTTTGAAAGAATGTAAAAGTGGAAAATAGATGTGACTCGACTCACTATCATCTCTTAAATGTAAGTGGTACAGTTTCTGACTATTTGAAGCATATTATCTTAATACTTAACAGTATTTCCTTAATTATCGACAGTTTTAATATTTCTCGTTTATTATCTATTTTTCTTATTTCAATTATTTTTTTCTGACATTTTTATTGTATTTTTTCTTATTCATATTCTTATTCATGCTTTTATTCGTGTTCTTTTCTGTTTTTTATAGTTTTCGCTTATTTTTTTTTTAATTTTTGCTTGTTCTTGTTTTTTTCTTGTTTTTTCTCATTCCTCGTTTATTTTTTTTCTCTTTTCCGTTATTTTCCGTCATTTTATTTTTTTCTATTTTCTTATTTCTCGTTATTCTTTTCTATTCATCGATACTTTTCCTTCTTACAATAATTTTACTTTAGATGTGCGTGCAGATTCACAAGTTATAAAGATTTTCACCCTTAGTAACAATTATTAATATCACACATTTGATATAACTTTACATCAATGTGATAGCAATGATGCATATTTTTATTAAATACAAAATTAACTCAAACAGCAATTCGATAAAAACCATCAGGCCTCTATCACTATTTCTGTAATCATTGAATGAATGTTTCCAAACATTTTGAAATGAAAACAAATTCTTTCATTGATTTCAATTTCCGGCGCGCCCAATTTCCGTTTTTAAATTTCAGAGGAAAAAAAATTAATCATAGATGAACTTTATAGATTGCACGCATTCCTCCAATTTTGTATTAAACAATATTAAATATTGTTTAAACCAATACCTTTTAAACTGTAAATTTGATTTTTCGTATTTCCATTCGCGAGAAATAATTGCACGTTTATTTAAATAATGAAGCCTTTTCAATTTTTATAGAATTTCCAACACGAGCGACGAGAAATCGTTTCGAGATATTTCAAAACTTGAATTCAAAGTTACAAATTTAGATTATATGTTGCATTTTTTTGTTTATTTTAAAATTATTTAATCTAAAAAGTCCAATACACTAGTGTATAGGTTCGTACACTATATTTACGAGATACTGATTTGAAGATTAGGCATAATGAAAAATACTAAAAAAAATCCAGACTAGAGCTAAAATCACGCAAGATTAACATCTACGTATTTTTAAATACGCTGAGAAAATGCAAAACTTCTGTTATAACTTTTTGTGAATAATACTTTTTTGCCTAATGTGATTTTCAATCATTGAGCAACAAATTGTCAATAATAAATGTTCATCATGTTCGCTAACAGTTGAGTACCTAAGTTAAATATTAACTAAATTGCGCACAATTTCGCAATTAAATTAAGATAAAAAATCATCCATCACGATTTTGTTAATTACATGTATAACAAATGCAAATTAAAAGATACTTTTACACACAAGTAGCTTAGAATATTAATTTAAAGTAATAGCTGTTAGCCGGAATAAATAGAAAAATACATTTATGGCACGGCCCAAAAAACAGAACCATTTGCTGAAATAAAATTACATACACCTAATTAGACAATTTAATAGTAATTTCTATTAATTGAGTGTCATTCTGCTTAATTGAAGATAAATTAATCTATCACCAGGTTTCCTGACTCATTGCTCCATTTAATCGTCCTGAAAAATAAATTTGTTACTTCAATAACATTCAGATCTTTCGTTATTAGTTAATTAACTCAATATTAATTCATTCATTCTTTATTAATTAATTAATTACAAAATTAATTATAAAATCAATAATATTCAGATCTTTCATTATTAGTTAATTAACTCATTAATTCATTCATTCTTTATTAATTAATTATTAATTCAAAGAGTAAATAATTAATTCAGAGAGTAAATAATTAGTTTAAAGACTAAATCAATTAAAGAATAAATAACTATTTATTCAATATTTATAATTATTTATTGTTTATTTATTTCTTTTATTATTATTTATTGTTTGTTAATTTCTTTTATTGTTATTGTTTATTTATTTCTTTTATTTACGATTTAAGTTTTATAATCAATTATTTTAGTTTATTTAAGTACCCATTCGTGTTCTTCCACTCCATCCATTTGATCCTGCTCCAAGGGGCACTGGATAACTTCACCCAGAAGGTTGCTCAAAGTTTTTTGAATCTACAACACATGAAAAAATAAAGAATGAAATGAAAGATAAAGTGCAATGAAAATGTTTAGAAGACCAAAATAATCGAAAAATTTCAGAATGATGAAAAAAAAAAGAAATGAACAAACCTCATTTGTTTTAGAATGACTAGTGATATCTTGATTCCTTCCTGACCTACTGAATGGCTGAGATGAATTATGAATATTTTGCTTTGCAGCTACAGGAGCTGTGACTACAGCTTGTCCTTGATTTTCAGTCACTGGTGACAAAATAAAAACCAAACTTAAATAAAATCTAGAAATTAAAAGACTACTTCAATCAGTTACAGATAAAAAATAATTTCTAAAAAATGCTATTAAATATTTAAAAATAAAGGTGTAAAAAAGTTCTTGTAAATAGTTGATATACTTCTTTTCTTGTATGATTGTTTATAATTCTTATAGAATAATAATAAAATAAAGTAGTAAATTAAGTAATAGTAAAATAAAATAAAAAAAATCTTTATATGAAAAAAAATCTTTTTTATTATATCTTTATATTTATATTAAATCTCTAATCTTTATGAAAAACTGAACAATTTTTCTGAAAAAAATAAATCAAAGATAATAAATTTATAGATAAATAAATGATTATAGAAATTAATCAAATAAGATGAAAATATCGATTTAGAGATAAATTAAGTTTCTATAACTGATTCTTTCCTAAGCTATAAAATCAAATTAAGAAAGAATAAGTGTGGAAAAATGATGAGTGAAAGAAATTGAACCACGAATCTGATGAAAACTTGACAAATAAAATACTAACAACAATCCATTCCCGGAGGTTTGAGGCTGATTCTAATCGGTTGTTTATTTCCTCCTTCAAACCATTCTCCGGAAGTCATTGTGTTTTTCCAAGTGATTTTAGTCGGTGGGAAAAGATCATCTTGGAAAAGTTCACTCTGTAAAGAAATATTAGGATCTTTAGGAATTATCTAATCTATACGAATTATTGAGACTTTTGTTAAAAACAGAAAGAAAGGATTAAAAATAACAAATATAAATTAATGTGTTGTAAATTAGAAAAGTAGATAATTGTTGAAGAAGTAACTACTTTTTTCAACTAGATTTAGAAAATATTTATGATTACAATTATTATTATAATAAAAATTACAATTATTGAAGAGGGCAGTAAATTTTCTTACTTTGATTCGTGGCACTGTAAAACTCAATGGCTCTATAGTATTATTTGTGAGTCTCAGAGCTGAAGCAAATTCAACGCTCGCAACATCACATTTATTTTTCGGCAGGAACGACAATCCTTGATGTAAAGTTGCACATCGATGGTGACTAAGAGGACAACAATAAGGAGCCTCTTCCGTTACTTCGAAAGCGTAAATTGTTGAATCGCCCTGCAAGTTTTTAATTAATAAGAAATTAATAGCAATTATTAACAAAATACTAGCAATTTATAACAAATGAATAGCAATTAATAACAAATCAAGAGCAATTTATAACAAATCAATAACAATTTATAACAAAATAACAATTAATAACAAATCAATAACAATTTATAATAAAATAACAATTAATAACAATTTATAATAAAATAACAATTAATAACAAATCAATAACAATTAATAACAAATCAATAGTAACTAATAACAATATAAAAATTTAAATTACAATCAATCAATAATTATTCGTTTAAAAGTAATGCATATGATAACAATTTTTAAAGAATTTTTATATGAGTCAATATTATCTAAACTATGTTTTTATCTATGTTGTTACTATTTAAAAAGATAGTATAATGTACATACCCGACCAGTAAGGAATAAAGTCGAACTGTCCTCGTCATAAAATGGCATTAAAATTGCCGGCGAGACATCCAAACCAACCGTATTCAACGGAGAATTAAGACTGTCTGCTTTGAAGACCATTATTTGTCTCTCTGAAACTCTAAAATGTTGATTTTTAAAAGCTGATTCTTTTCGAACTGAAAATATTCTAAATTCTTTTATTTTAACAACTAAATCCATTTTCAAAGAATTCAATTTTAAGGAATCAAAGACAAAATTAACTTTCAAATAATAAAAGGGCAAGAATTAAAAGAAAAGTAATAAAAGGGAAATAATAAAAAGAAAAGAATAAAAGTGAAATAATAAAAAGGAATAGAGTAAAAGGGAAAGAATAAAAGGAAAATTAATGAAAAGGAAAGAATAAAAATGAATAAAAAGAATAAAAAAAATAGAGTAAAAGGATGATACTGAAGTTTGCAACGTTTTTTTTTTGTTTACGAAATAGTGAAATGGAAATTTTTGTCGATGTATTAATTTGTCCTGTATTTATTTATAAACTTTTTAAAAAGATAATTTAAGAAGAATCTTTATAAATTGTAAATAAATATTAAAAAAATTTGAAAATAGTACAAATTTGTTTCATTATATTTCATAAACGAAAAAAAACGTTGCGAACTTCAGCGACGTGTAAAAGGGAAAGAATGAAAGGGAAATTAATAAAAAGGATAGAATAAAAGTGAATAAAAAGGAATAGAGTAAAAGGAAAATTAATAAAAAAGAAAGAATAAAAGTGAAATAATAAAGAGGAATAGAGAAAAAGGGAAAGAATAAAAGGGAAATTAATAAAAAGGAAAGAATGAAAGTGAAATAATAAAAAGAAATAGAGTTAAAGGGGAATAATAAGAAAGAAAGAATAAAAATAAAAGAATAAAAATAAAAGAATAAAAATGAAAAACAAAAAATCAAAAGAATGAAAGAATGAAATAAATAAAAATGAAAGAATCAAAGGGAAATAATAAAAGCAAAAGAATGTAAAAGGCACGGATTTTAAAAAGATGAAAAGAATTGATGAAATAATTCGATCAAAAGTCGAAATCATCTTACTTGTCGAAACCCATGACAACCAAATATCGTCCATCGAGTGCCCAGACGACTCGAGCTCCTCTCGTGCCCACTGGACCTTTTCCTTCTCTAATTGGAGAATCATTGCTTCTTGGTTTATAAATGCGAAGTTTTCCATCTTTACACGCACTGGCAAGATATTGTCCACACGGAGACCACGCCAGACTAAATATTTGATCTGTGTGTCCTGTTAATGTAATTTTAGCCTTAATCAATTCCCCAGAAGGTAGAGGCTCTAAATCCCAGATTTTAACAGTCATGTCATACGAAGCCGAAGCCAGAACATCTAAGGCCAAGGGATGAAATTTAATAAGATATATCTTGTCCGTGTGTGCTTCAACAGTAAAAGCCGGTTCATTTGTCGGTTCCAATAAACCCGTCACTGGTATTTCCCACACTCTGATAATTCCGTCATCGCAAGCTAAAATAACAGCATTAATAATAACAATCTTTTATTTTATTTTTATTCACAAATTTTATTTTTATTTTAATACATTTACGGGCAACAAAGAAAACGCCCATTCGTACCTACGTTTTTTAAATTCTTAAATTATACACCAAAATTAAATTGTGTTCATAATTACCGACTGCAAGTCGCTGATTGTTGAAAGGATCCCATTGAAAGTCCATAACAGTTGCTCCGTGTACTAAAGCTGGCATAACACCATCAGCAAGTCTTCCAGTTTTTTTCAATTCCAAAACTGCAATTTTTCCGCCAGGTCCGCTCAGAGGTACCGCAACGCGATCCGCGTTTGCTAAAAAAACAGGATCAAATTTTATTCAACAAGGCCCTTTGAATATTTTTTATTTCTTTTATTTTGCTTGTTTTGCTCTTTTTGATTGTTTTTTTGCTTTTTTGATTGTTTTTTGCTTTTTTTGATTGTTTTTTGCTCTTTTTGCTTGTTATTATTACTTTCTCGAAAAGGCATCACTAACCATGAAATCCGTCACATTCTCCAGATATTTGTCGACTGATATTCCGAATATTTTCAATATGAGTAGACTTGTGACCAGGAGTGCCTTTCAAGTGCCTGAACTTTGAAACTCGACCTGCAAGATTGGGAAAATTTATAATAAGAGCAATAAATAAATTTCAGACTGATTAAATACAAATTGAATTAAATACAAATTAAATTAAACATAAATTAAACTAAACGCAAATAAAATTAAACACAAATTAAACTAAACGCAAATAAAATTAAACACAAATTATACTAAACGCAAATCAAATTAAACACAAATTAAACTAAACGCAAATCAAATTAAACACAAATTAAACCAAACACAAATAAAATTAAACATAAATTAAACTTATTATTAATTAAAATATTAATCTAATAATTAATTTGTGTTTTGTGTATTTAAATGATGGTCCAGTGCACAACGTTTATATAAAAAACGATCAAGAAAAAAATGTTTTTTGAGTTTTCGTTCCCAATTTACAGAATAACTTTAATAAAGTGGATCAATATTAAGTAGCTTTTAATAATAAAAAAATAATATCAGACAATTAATTGCAATTATATAAATTAAGAATAGAGAATAAAAAAACAATGTTTTCCTGAAACGTTTTTGCTATAAACGTTGTGCACTTGACCATCATTAATTTAATTTGTGTTTAAATTTTAATTAAATTATTTTAATTTTTGTTTAAATTTTAATTTAATTGTTTTAATTTGTGTTTAAATTTTAATTTAATTGTTTTAATTTGTCTTTAAATTTTATTTTAATTGTTTTAATTTGTCTTTAAATTTTAATTTAATTGTTTTAATTTGTCTTTAATTATTAAACACAAATTAAATTAAACACAAATAAAATTAAAACACCAGAAATCTAAATTTACCAATCTGCATTTTGAATACGAAAATGAATATGAATAGGAAAATCCTCCATATTCTAATTTTGAAAATTCAATATAAACGATCTTCGTGATTTTCCCTGGCATTTCGCCGACTTGTGGCAACCCTCTTCAAATTAAGAATATCAAATTTTACCAAAAACTGTAGAAGTTCTTTTCGGAGTCGGCGTCGGCTCGGGTTTCTCCAGCCTCGGGTCCATGCTCTGTTGTCGCAGGATTGGCACACTTTTTTTAACTTCCTCCTCCTTGATAATTTCACTTTTTGTTTTGAAAGAATCTCTTCGTCTCAAAGGAGTCGGAGATCCCATTGCCTTCTCAGCGAGATTCCCATCTGTCACGGACACTGACCGACTCTCGTACAATCTTCTTCTCTCGGCGATAGAATTCCTATTAACATTTCCTCTCTCAAAATTGCCCGAATCCTCATTTTCCGGAGATTCGTCCTTTAGCTTAGACTCGAACAATTTACGTCTCTCGGCAGTGCTCGGCGTTTTTGGCTTGTATCCAGAGTCACTTGAGTTGGCGTCCTCTTCTATGGAACTCGAGTCACTTTTTCCATTCTCCGCCTCTTTCGCGCCATCATTTTCCAAGGTTGGCGATTTTTCCGCGTCAGTCTTTTCTAAATTCGCTTCCGTCTGGATATTCGAGTCGTTTAAATATCCGTTGTTCTCATTTGTCGGGGCCACGGGCACGGAAAACACTTTGTCAAACGAGAACTCCTGGTTGCCGGATTTTGCCTGGAAGGGCTTCGGTCCCAGACGGGGCTGTGAAAAATTAAATTTGACACTGTTAATCCTGATAATGCACAACTTGCGAGCTAAGCAGAAAAATGATTTTGCGATTTTTTCAAAGAAAGAGCGAGAAATTAGCAAGAGAATTAAAAAGAGAAAACTGAGAAAAAGAACAAAAGAAAACAAAAGAGAACAAAAAAGAAAACAAAAGAGAACAAAAAAGAAAATTAAAAAGAAGAACATGGGAAAAGATAATAAAAGAAAAAAGTCGTGAAAAAGATGTTTAAAAAAGAGATAAAACAATGCTTCCTTTATGAAACAAAGGAAAGCAAACAAGGAAGCAAAAGATAAAAAAAAAGAAAAAAGATAGAAAGATAAAAGAGATAAAAAGAAGATTGAAAAAGAAAAGAAATAAACAAGATTTTAAAAAAACAACAAAAGAGATAAAAAATAATAAGAGATAAAAAGATGCAAAAAATAATAACAGGGATCACAGTTCGTCTTCTTTTTTACCTAATGCCCTTTTTCCCCACTTTTCCCCTTATTTTTCCCTTTTCTTAAGAATATTTCCTAAAACACCTAAAATCAAGTATCTTTTCCCCTTTTCACCTATTATTCAATAAGTTTTTTTTTATAATTTTTCAACAGTAATATTTCAGACAACTTCAAAATACTTCAAATATTTAAAAGTACTTCAAAATATTTCAAAGTACTTCAACATATTTTTAAAAAACTTCAAAATATTTAAAAATACTTAAAATTGCTTTAAAATAGTTCAAACTACTTCAAAATCCTCTAAAATATTTTTAAATACTTCACAAT
Source organism: Ganaspis sp. Gsp50 (assembly GCA_011057455.1). Taxonomy (NCBI): domain Eukaryota; kingdom Metazoa; phylum Arthropoda; class Insecta; order Hymenoptera; family Figitidae; genus Ganaspis; species Ganaspis sp. Gsp50. Next base: position 26,835 of record WNHD01000079.1, read on the forward strand.
ACTTCAAAAAATTTTAAAATACTTAAAATGCCTCTTAAATATTCCAAAATAATTAAAAGTACTTTAAAATACTTCAGATTGATTCAAAATACTTAAAAATGCTTAGAAGTATTCCAAAATACTTAAAATTACCTTAAAATACTTCAGAGTATTTTAAAATACTTCAAAATATTTAAAAATACTTAAAGTTGCTTTAAAATATTTAAAATTACTTACAATTATTTTAAAATATTTTTAAATACTTTACAATACTTCAGAATGTTTCAAAATATTTAAAACTACTTAGAAATATTCCAAAATACGTAAAATTACCTTAAAATACTTCAGAGTACTTTAAAATACTTCAAAATATTAGAAAATACTTCACATTACTTGAAAACAGTTTAAAGTACTTCAAAATCCTCTAAAATATTTTTAAATACTTAAAATGACTCTTAAATATTTCAAAATAATTAAAAGTACTTTAAAATACTTCAGAATGTTTCACAATACCTTCAAACTATTTAGAAATAATCCAAAATACTTAAAATTACCATAAAATACTTCAGAGTACTTTAAAATACTTCAAAATATTTAGAAATACTTAAAATTGCTTTATCATAGTTCAAACTACTTCAAAATCCCTTTTTATGGAAGAAAATCCTCTTTTTTAAAATTAGAAATCCCCTTTTGCACCTAAAATTGAAAGAAAAAACGACTGTGATCCCTGCAATAAAAATAAAAAAGATACAAAAAGAAGAGATGAAGAAGATACAAAAATAAGAGATGAAAAAGATATAAAAAATAATAAAACAAATAAAAAAGATAATAACCAATATCAAAAATAGCGCAAAAGATGAAAAGAAATTTTACTAACAATGATTTCCTAAAAGTAAATCTCAAAAAACAGTTTAAACAAAATCCACAATAAAAAAACTTCTACCAAGAAGTAAAACACAATAACAATACGAAACAATTTTCATGAAATTCCCGGATTATAAAAGTACAACTTTCATAATCTTACAACTTTTATAATTAAAGATAAAAGTACAACTTTCACAATCTTACAACTTTTATAATTAAAAATAAAAGTACAACCAAGTAGAAAAAAATATTCAAAATTACAACACGCATAAATCCTACAGCAAAAAAATCAATTTTATCCTGAACCTTGTATCCGCCGACAATGTTGGGATTCACGGAAGTTACGACTGATCCAGGACTTGGAGTTGTTCGAGGTCGAGCTACAGGTTTTGGCTCTTCTTCGGAAAGACTATTTGCCCTTGAAGCTCGCGGAAGTGGCTTTGGTGGCATAGGGTGAGCTCCATTCTGCAATTTAAACTTCTCTTCGTCTTTTTCCGATTTTTCCACTTTCTCCGACTTCTCTGCTTTCTCGATCTTTTCCGCTTTTTCCGGCTTTTCTGGCTTTTCGGGTTTATTGATTTCTTCCATTTCTTCTGCAAACTTTTCTATTTTCGGATCTTTCTCTTGAATAATGGCTTGTATCTTGGAATATCCCTTTGGCGCTGTGATTGCAATTGATTTCTGCTGACGAGTCGTCTCCAGTTTCACTTCCTTTTGATTATCTTTCAACGAAGACAAGTTCCCCTTGTGTACCTGGATGTAATTAATTTCCTCAATGATTTCACGCAACATTAGTTTCAAAATCTACAATCTAATTTTACTGAATCTTGATTTTTAGTCCATTAATCTAAACTTTATTTTAGAGTCCAAATAATCCGGAGTTTCATTTTGGGTCCAATTTTGAGTCCATTAATCTGGACTAAATTTAAAATTAATTTTAATTTTAAGTGTTATTAATTTGGACTTTAATTTTAAGTGTTGTCTTTTTTTAGAATTATTAATCTGGACTTTTATTTCGAGTGTTAATCTGGTTTTTAATTTCGGGTCCGATTAATCCGACTCTAGAAAGTTCAGTTAATGTGACTGTAATTTTAATTCTAATTCTATCTCTAATTTTACGTTCAATTAATCTAGCTGCAATTTTAAATCTAGTTTTAAGTCTAGTTACACACTCGATACAATGCACAGTATTCACACGATATTTACAAAAACTTAAAACTAAAGAAGAAAACTTAATACTAAAGAAAAAACCTTAATACTAAAGAAAAAACCTTAATACTAAAGAAAAAACCTTAATACTAAAGAAAAAACTTAATACTAAAAAAGAAAACTTAATACTAAAGAAGAAAACTTAATACTGAGTAAAAGCTATATACAAGAAAAATCACATTATTAACAAACGCTTGCACATTTTTTTGTTGGTTAATTCCTTAAATCTAGAACGTAAAAAGCAAACAAAGTGCGTAAAAGAATCGATGCAGACAAATAAATGGAAGACATTTCTGAATCAGTTTCTTAAAATGTCGGCTCTTTTTTATTAACAAATCTCGTATTCAGTCAGAAAATCAATCAATCAATTATTCAAAACAGAAACGACTCACATTAGACTAAAAAACAAGAAGTTTTTCGAGAAATGAAAGTGTTATTAAATAATACAAAGTAACGCCAATCACCCAACATTTGTTTTCTTAAAACCAGAGTGTTTAAAAAGCACAAACAACACTCTCGTATTGAATTTACAGAAATGAAGCCTAATTCACAAAACATGCAAAATACGAAAATAATCTACAAACACAATTTGCTTATATTTTTTTAGCTAAGTACCACTGCGCAAAGAAATATGTAAATTAAGCCGTAGACAGTAAATTTACGTTTTCAACACAAGTTTGTAATTTTTTACACAAAAGTCAAAATAGAAATTTGTACTCATAAGTCAAAATAGAAATTTGTACTCATAAGTCAAAATATAAATTTGTACTCATAAGTCAAAATAGAAATTTGTACTCATAAGTCAAAATATAAATTTTTACACACAAGTAAAAATAGAAATTTTACTCATAAGACAAAATAGAAATTTTTACACATAAGTAAAAATAGAAATTTTTACAAATAAGTCGAAATAGAAATTTTTTGCACATAAGTCAAAATAGAAATTCTTTTTAAAGAAAGATATTTTATTGGAATTAAAAGAAGAGCTTACTGTCATTGCTTCCTCTCCCTTTGCTCTTTTGGAAGGATCTAGCGAAATTTTCGGAACTGGCTCGTCGTGGCCTTTAATCCAAGCAGCGGCAGTATTATTACTTACACAACCGATCGTATCTGGATAGATGTCTGCGTGGAAATCTCTGTACGTCTGAAAATTTCATTTTTTGAATGTTTACAAAGTAGAAAAATAGAAATTGAATTAAAAATTGCTTTGCTTTGAATCATATAAAATTCGGAAATTAAATTTAATTAATTTTAAATTTAAAAAATTCGGAAACAATTTTGAAAAATGTTTTGAAATCCACGAGTGATTGGATTGAAAGCTGCTTACTTTTCGCGGGACTTGATACATGATTGGAATAACCATGTTGGATGTCAGCTGCAATAATCTGTTAACTTCTGCCTGCATCACGTTCAATGCTCGCTTTGGAACTAAGCAAACACCTTTCGTTTGTTCTCCACTGTGACGAATTCCCTCCACGAGGTATGGATCTTTTTCCGTTACTTCCATGTACATAATAGTCGTATCGCCTTTTCCAGCCAGGAAGAGCATATTTGTATCTGCATCGAAGAGGGGCATTAAAATCCTGCAAAAACACCAAAAAGACTTTAATCCTTACGTCACCAGTTTTTGTTTTTCATTTCGCTTCCTCACAGAGCAAGCTTTTTTTTACATTTTTCGAACCTTGAATATTTTGAATGATACATTTTTCGAATGCTACATTTTTTGAATGATACATTTTTTGAGTGATACAGTTTTTGAATGATACATTTTTTGAATACTACATTTTTTGAACACTAGATTTTTTGAATGCTACATTTTTGGAATATCACATTTTTCGTTTCAATTTTTTGTAAATTGAAACTCTTCGTTTTTAAACAAGTTGATTGAAAATGTCTCACCCGGTGCTACAATCAAGTTCTAGGGTTTTAATCGGATCGTTAAGATTTCTCAAATCCCTGATGAAAACTTGACGAAGTCGAGCTGAATCGAAGCCTGTTGTTAATAAACGATCTCCATTCCCCAGCCAAACGATTCTTGAATCTTTGATACTTTGGTGACTCGATGAAGAGTTGACGATATTTTTAGGAGCTCGGGGATCAATAATCCTTATTTGTTTATCTTTACAAGAAGTTGCTAGCAATGTGCCATCCTGCTTCCAACTCACTGATTGAATCACGTCCGAATGCTCGTTATTCGCTGCAGAATAAAACAAACAAAAATTACTTAAATTTCTGCATAAAAAATTACTTACATTTCTATATCAAAAATTACTTACATTTCTGTATCAAAAATTACTTACATTACTGTATCAAAAATTACTTAAATTTTTGCATCAAAAATTAAACTGAAAAACAGTGTTGAAAATTATGGCTCAGAAACAAAGACACTAAAAAAAGCAAAGCTAAAAATACGAAGCTAAAAATGCAAAGATAAAAAAATGCAAAGAAGCTAAGAAAAGAAAAGAAAAAATAATGCTTCCCTATGAGGAAGCAAAAGGAAGTTAGCGAAACAAAAAATCAAGTTTTGTATGATTATTGAGAGCCTAATCGACACTAAAGTTGTTGAACTTACAAAAAAGTTCTTTCTGGGAAAGGACGTCCCAAAGAGAGAGATTGGTGTAAGAAACGGTTGTTAAAAGATGTTCCGCCGCAGGATGCCAGCGAACTACTTCAACTCGTCGTTGTCTGTGGGAAAATGTACATTCCGGATTGCAGAGTGATTCTTCCAATCCTGATTCTGGGATGTGCCACAACTTTACCTACGAATTTTACAAATTGTTCATTAACTTGTTAATTTAAGTGGATTAATTGTTAATAAATTATTTCATTGTAACGAATTAATTGTAATTAAATAACTTCGTTGCAAAGAATTCATTGTAACGAATTAATTGTAAATAAATAAATCCATTGCAACGAATTAATTGTAAATAAATAAATCCATTGCAACGAATTAATTGTAAATAAATAAATTCGTTGCAAAGAATCCATTGTAACGAATTCATTGTAAATAAATAAATCCATTGCATCGAATTCATGATAATAAATAAATTCATTGTAACGAATTAATTGTAAATAAATAAATTCGTTGCAAAGAATTCATTGTAACGAATTCATTGTAAATAAATAAATCCATTGCATCGAATTAATTGTAAATAAATAAATTCATTGTAACGAATTCTTTGCAAATAAACGAATTAATTGTAAAGAATGATGGAAACTGACTCCGGAGAATTGGCAATTTTCTGTTTAGCTAACAATTCAAATTTTTTGTCATGGAAATGATTGTTCCACTCACTAGACAATCCTGAGATCCAGTTGCAAGTAATCCATCGTGAAACGGCGAAAAATCCATATCCGTTACTGTATCCGCGTGGGCATGCAATAAAGGCATAGTCTTGCTTTTTCTTCCACAATCTTCTAATGGCAATACTGCTAAACTAGAACCTGTAACAGAACAAGTTTATAAACAAAAAATTCATCTTCATCAAGTTCAAATTAAGGGTACTACAACTTGAAGTAAGTTCAAGTCGATTTTCTTAATTAAAATACTTCTCCGAATAAAAGAAATTGATAAAATTGCAAAAAACAAATTACTTAAATGTTTAAAAAAACTTGTATATAATAATGGAAGTAATGAAACATTGTAAATTAATTATAAAACATAATTATAAAATAAATAAAATCTTACCATTGTGGTCCACATTAAATGCCATAAAAGCCGCTGAAGCTGCAATATTATTGCCATAGGTTTGATATGATCCGACGAAAATATCGCGGATGCAGGCTTCTGGTTTTGGCACAATAGGAGCAGCATTTTTGTATTTTGAAGCCTTAAATCGCCAAGCCATGTTGCGATTTCCACTTTTTAAAACTTACAACACCTTCCTTGATTCATGTAATCTGCAAAAATTAAAAACACTTTACAACTTGATAACGCTTTACAACTTGACATAATTTTTCTTAACAGCAATTAATTAAAAATTAATTTCTTTCAATTATCTGAAATTATTCTTTTTCAATTAATTGAAATTAATTTTTTTCAATCAATTGAAATTAATTTCTTTTAATCAATTGAAATTAATTTCTTTCAATAAATTGAAATTAATTTCTTTCAAAAAGAAACTATGTAAAATGTTTGAAATTCTGAAGCCTCAATCGAGGTAAAGAATAATGAATAAATAAATAAAAAAGAAAATTAATTTCTTTCAATTAATTTCTTTCAGTCAATTGAAATTAATTTCTTTTAATTAATTGACACTATTAATTGACAAGTAACTAATATTATTAATTAATTAATCTAAAATAATTTCAATAAATTAATAGATTTGAATAATTTTACAATAAAAATGAATTCTGATGATTATCATTTTATGCTCATTGAGAATATTTCAATGTAATTAATTAATCATTTAGTGTAAATTACACAAATAAAAGTATAATTTTAAAAATTTATCACATTAGTGATATTTTAGTATCTGCTGTCCTCAATTTGATTCTTTTTTTATTTGCATTTTTTAGAGCGGTTATGAAAGTTCTGATTAATTAGAATCTTTAAATCTATTTAGAGCTCCAATACACAAAAGAAATCGATTTATTATGTAAGTAAATTTACACATGAACAAGTTCACTTTAATCCTTTTAGTGACCATGACCTTCAGTTTGTTAATATTACAAAACATCTTTTTCAACCTTTTTTTATATAATAAAACCCTTTAATTTATTTTTTCTTGTAATCGCTTAAATTAAAAATATGTAGTTTTATTTTATTTATACAGCAAAAATACCCGAATATTAGTAAATTTTGAAACAATAATAATAACAACAAAAGCAATAATTTTATTTTTTATTTTATTTTATAATGATAAACGATAATAATAACAATAATAATAATAATAATAATATAATAATAATAATAAAAACAAAAACAATAATAATAATAACAAAAATAACAATAATAACAAAAACAATAACCAAATTAATAATACATATATTATAAATATTAACAAAAATGGTATTTTCTAATGTTATAAATCGTTTAAAAACCGTTTGTTCAATTTTTTTTAATTTCGTTAAATAACAACAAAAGAAAACAATCTTTATTTTTACATATAAAATTGAAGAAACAAAAAAAAAGAAATAAATGAAAACGGATCCGAAACGAAAAACTAAAAAAATAAGAAACAATAAAAAAGAAAGTAAAAAATGAACAACAAAGAAAACAAGAACCAAGAAAACAAGAACTGAAAAAACAAGACAAGCAAAATTTTCTCCAATTCAAAACTGTCATACAATTTGCTTTTTCTTTTGCAGTAAAAATTACAGAAAAACATACGTAAAATACAGTTTCCTTTCTAGATAATGATGTGGAAAATAAACAGGAAAAACCGGAAATAATAAAATAGATGAGCAATAAAGTGTACTGTAATCTAATAAAGCTGGCGAAGCTTAAAACAGAGCCGGCAGCAGGAAAAACTGCATGACTAATAATTTGGGGGTGAGGGTGCACCCCACCCTTGGTTTCAAACACTCTGACAGTCTATTTAAACACAAGTTAAAGTAGAAATTTCGAGGTAAATACGATTGCTCAATTAATCCAGGTACTCACGATTTATTAATTATAACAGATAATAGCACACTGTTGACAAATCTTGCACCAATGATATGGAAATTCAGTAAAAAACGAGTATAAACACACGGGTAGTGGCAGGCGTCTGTCGGGATGACAGCCGGAAACGGGAAACCTCCCCTTCTTCAGAGACACGTTCTATCTTTGTCTAAAACAATTGGAAAATCACAACTCTCCTTGTCCTACGTGCGATAAACCCCACCCTCGATTGTAGTTTTGAACCAACTCCGAAGGAAAATCACGTATTCCATTTTCAGGTTAAAACTGGGTCGGTAATGGGACTGTCTTTGTTATCGACTCTCGGTTGGTAAGAGAAAACAAAAAGTATTGATTTTGCTTCCTCATAGGGAAGCATTGTTTATTGTTTATTTTTTAAATGTTTTATACAATTTGATAATTAATAGTGATTTAGTTGATTTTATTTTGTATTAAAGTTCGCTTTTGAAATACACACGTGAAAAATACGATTTGTTTACAAGCAATCAGTGTTTAGGAGTAATTGTATGTCATAGAAGGTTTCTGCAGCACCCGTGGTTGGTAATCACTCTTTTAGGAGAACTAACTGAAGCAGGGGCATTACTTTCAGAGAGGAAAGATCAGCCAAAACTGCCTAAAATATTTAAAACTTTGTATTGTATAGAAATACAAATATAATAAATAAATGTAAATAAAATAATTGTAAAAGCAGTAAATTATTTGAATATAAAAACAATTTTGTTTCCTCAATAGGAAGCTTTGTTTTGAAAGTGACAAGAGTACGAAAAGTAATTGTACGAACGATGCAACTGGACGTACAGCAATGTATACATAGATGTCAAGATTCACAGGGGTTATCGCCCCTGTAAGAGAGCTTTTTTTTGAAAAAATGCAAGAATTTGTGAATTTTTAAAGAATGCTAACGACGTTAAAGATTAATTTATAAATTCTTATTGTTTTATTAACTCTTTAATTTATATATTACTTGATAATAAAAAAAAGTATAATAAATTAATAAAAAAGAAAGCAAAGTAAAAAGAAAGTAAAGTAAAATAATAAAAGAAAGTAAAATAAAATAATAAAAGAAAGTAAAGTAAAATAATAAAAAAAAGTAAATTATAATAATAAAAAAAAGTATAGTATAGTAATACAAAAAACAGTTTAAAAATATAAAGTGTTTTAAAATAAAAAAACAAAGAATCCAAAAAGGGGATTTCGATAAAATTTTATTATTGTGATATTGATTTTTAAAATTACCTCAACGTTGCTTAAGGTGTTAACTTGCATTAGATTTTCTTTTCGAAAACTTAAAATCGTTACCGTGAGGAGAGATAAAATTTCTAGCGAATCGTATCCAAGAATTAAATCCCATAAATACAAAAGTTGTTCAGGAGGTAAATAGCCACTGAAACCTCTCATTAACCATTTAAAGACAATTTTAACACTGAAAAAATATAGAAGTCTTAAAAAACATTCATCATGTTTCGCTTTTCATAACGTATTATCGTAATTATTGTATACTAATTTAATAATAATAACAAAATATAATAAAATAGTATAAATAGTAAAATAAAATAGTAAAATAAAATAGTAAAATATAAAATTTACATCAGTCGTAAAATTAACGTATTTAGCAGTCGCGCCTACTGCAATGCAACCCTCACAACACACCCCTATTTAGTATCTTTTAGCGCTACTCTTGCGTTCAGCAGGCTGCAGTTACACAGGCGCACAAATTTCTGATTATATACAATGTTTACTTCTAAAAACCTTATGCAATTAAATCAAAAAGTTTTTTAATTCAAAATTTACAGAAACTTACGGATGAATGTGGATATTCTTAAAATGTGCCCATAGTTGAGGTTCATGGCATTGTAAAAGTCGCTCAAAAAGGAGACATAAAGCCACAATACCCTGACCATGACTTGATACAGTGTGAAGACGAAACCAATATCGCAAATAAAATGCACGAAATGTAAAATACATTGCGCAAGGATCTTCGTATAAATAGCAAAAGGGACTTCCTGCGGGAATAAAATGTGAAATTAAGATAAAAATGATGAATTCTAATTAATGAAATTGGAAATAATTGAATTAGAATTCATTCAAAGGAATTGAAATACAAATTGGTGTTATTTTCAATCGATTAAAATTCAAATTGAATTAAATTGAAATTTATTTATTAATTTATTTATTTAATACATATTACAATAATGAAAATTGAATTGAAATTGATTACAATGCAAATTGAATTAAATTGAAATTGATTAGAATTCAAATTGAAATTGATTGGAATTCAAATTGAAATTTATTAAAATTTAAATCAAATTGAAAATGGTTAAAATCGTAATTGAAACAAATTGAAAACGTTTAAAATTGAATCATAATTTAAACTGAATCAAATCAAAATTGAATCAAATTGAAATTGAATCAAATTGGAATTGATTGAAATTTAAATTGAAAAAGGTAAAAAATTAAAAATGATTAAAATTTAAATTGAATCAAATTGAAATTGAATCAAATTGAAATTGAATCAAATTGAAAATGATTACAATTCTAATTCAATCCAATTGAAATTGAATCAAATTAAAAATGATTACAATTCTAATTGTATCAAATTCAAATTGTTTCAAATTTAAATTGAATCAAATTGAAAATGATTAAAATTGTAATTGAGTCAAATTAAAATGGAATGAAATTTAAATTGAATCAATTTTAGATTGGTTTAAATTGAAAACTTGCCAATTTGAAAACAAAAATGTAAAAATCCAGCAAAAAATGCAAATTTTGGTACCAACCATACATGGTAAAACCGTGAAAAGGAATAACACCACTTGGAGGAAAGACCAGGGTATTTTCTAGAGTAGCAGGTTTTCCTTGTAAAACAGCATGAATCACTTGACCACCTGCACTTCGATCCGTTGTTACAGGTGCTAAAACTTCTGAATCTCTTGAAAAACACAACATCGTTTGGTACAAAATATCTTCAAATACAAAATACTGGTCGTCATTTCGTGCTGTCAATTGAACATCCTAAAATGTAGGAATTCCTTTCTTTGCAAACTAATTCAAAATGTTATTAAATAAATTTAACAATAAAATGATTAAAAAATAAAATAATTTAAAGAAAATATATACATAATACATTAATAATGATAAATAAACTATCAATATTAAATCAATTCCTTAATAATAATAAATAAATAATTAATAATAAATAATTAATATTAAATTAATTCCTTAATAATAATAAATAAATAATTAATAATAAATAATTAATATTAAATTAATTCCTTAATAATAATAAATAATTAATTTCGTTGCAAATAAAAAAAAAATATCAACAATAAACAAATTATTTTTAATTTTCATTGTCTTTTTTCAAAGCGTACCTTAATTATCAATTTATCCACCATAATATCGTACTGTAAAACCAATCCTTTTAATTCGTTGTAATATTCAATGTCCTGCGAAAGTATTACAAAAAAGAATTTATTATTTACACAATCCGTCTAATATAATTACATAATTATATATTATAACAATGAAATAAGACGTTAATTTTCTAAATACGTAAGGATAAATAAATAAATAAAATAAAAATAAACAAGACGTTAAATTTCTAAATACGTAAGGATAAATAAATAAATAAAAAAAAAATAAACAAGACGTTAATTTTCTAAATACGTAAGGATAAATAAATAAATGAAATAAAAATAAACAAGACGTTAATTTTCTAAATACGTAAAGATAAATAAATAAATAAAAATAAAATACGTTGTCTTTGATGATTGTGCCCAAAACAAGGGGCCAAATTCGATTTCTCAAAGAAATGGGACAACCACGTTTTAAGAATTCCTGAGCAAGTGGCGAGTGGTTCGATTTCAAAATCTTTTCTCCCAATTCTATTCTTTCATCTTCGTAAGTTGGATAATTTCCAATTGCCGGCATATTGGGATTCACCCCCAACAAAGGAGCCCCTTCGGCTAAATCTGTGTAGATGGATCTCTGTTCAATTCAAAACAATTATAATTTATTTTTTTACTTTGCACTTTTAAATTAAATTATTTGTATTTTTTTCTTACCAGTTCTTCCAAAGTTTTTACTCGAATTTGTATGTGACTGAATTCCCAATTCGGTTCGTTTCTAAAAATTTATTTATTTTTATTATTATTATTATTATTATTATTATTAATTAAAATATTTTTTAAAAAAAAAAAATTAAAAACAAATAAAAAATAAATAAATAACTAATAATTTAGACAAAATTTTGATTCGTCCTTTTTTCTTACATTTGCTTCTTAAAAGCCGGATCTCTAATCGAGTATAACACTTCCAAAAAATCTTTTGGAGCATACAGTGGTCTGTACTGAGATAAATCTGAAAAATTTTGTAAAAACACTTGAAAACACTTTTTTGACTTTGTAAAAAGAACTTTCTAAAATTAATAAAAAAAATTTAAAGCTTCAACCCCTCTGCAAATCTTTTAAATCTTTTTTTTTTTTTAAAAAAAATTATGTCTTCACTTCCGCCCCTTTTATTAAAAAAAAAAAAAAAATCTACCTACGGGCAAAGTAAATATTTTTTAAAAATATTCAACATTGGAATTCATCTATTTATTTTTAAAACTACCTATATCGTGGGTACTAAGTTCGTTCCATTTTTCCAATAATTGTTCTCTTTCGGAATTTGGTCGAATTCGAGCTAAAGGAACATTAAGTTCGTTGCACATGGAATTTAAAGATTTTTGAATTCTACGCTCCCATTGTATTTGCGTTTTTTTCAAATAACTCAAATCTGCATCTCCAATCGGAATTTCCATTTTCGGCTGCAGCGGACCCTTAAAAAAATTATTTATTTGCAAAAACGGCCTGAAGAAAATAAAAAGAAATAATAAGATAAAAAAAATAATAAAATAAAAAATAATAAAATAAGATAAAAAATAATAAAATAAACAATGCTTCCCTATGAGGAAGCAAAAAAATAAGATGAAAAATAATAAAATAAAAAATAATACAAAAAAATCATAGAAAATAAAATAATTGTCGATATTAATTTTTCAATTCTTTATTTAATTGTAACAAAACAAAATAATAAAAAGTAGCTATTTTAAAAGCAATTTTTTATTATTGTTTATTATTTTCACTTTTATATTAATTTCCATTGTTTATTTCTATTATTAATTTCTATTATTGATTTTCATTATTATTTTTTTAAAATTATTTTTCTATTATTTATTATTATTAATAACCGTAAACAAAGTATTCACAATTTAATTTAATTTTTGTACAAAAATAAAATGCCACTATTGTCAATGCCCACTCGTTTTATTATTTTTCCAATTATTTTATTCCCCAACAACATTTTTCATTCCTTCTATAAAAAACAAAACAAAAAAACCGTAAGTACAATTATTCGACAACTCCCCACTTCGAATTTTTGATTTCGAATAAAATGCACAATATTTGAGTATTTTTTTCATTTCCCGGCGAAAAACGATCTTCACAGTGGCATGAATAAACGTACGAATTTATTTCGTTAAAGAAAGAAATTTAAAAAAGTTGTCAATTACGAAATTTTCGTTTTTAGGTACGGACAGGATTAAATTTCAGAATAAAAGTGAATTGCGCAAACGCGAGCGCTTAAATCAATATGCGCTTGCGCAATAATTGAAAACTGCTGGTCATGCAGAGCATCATGGCGTCCTTTCTAGCAAAGTAGGTCTCAGCGTCGAAAACTTCACTGATTTCCGCCATTTTTGACGCCACGTTGTGCCCTCGTTTAAAGACCCTCTAGGTTCCATATGCGCACGCATAGTGACGCGCAAAAGGTGGAATAAAAGTGGGAGAAATGCTACGTGTCTTGCAGACGTTGCTTCAGAACGAATTCAACAATTATTTGCTATAAAATACTTTACAATACACAAACAAATGTATTATTCAATTATTTAAAGTTCCACTATTAGAGGAAAGCGAATTTTGTCGTGAATTATCGATACCATTGGAAAAATCATTTTCCCCCACTTGCGAAATTTCAACTTGAATATTTAATTCAAAAATTATCCAAATAATGCAAAAATAACTGATTTTGGTACTTAGCAAGGGAATTGAGAAAAATCGGTTAAAATTACATTCTATTATTATTTAAATATAGAAAAAAAAACTTACTTGCGCTCGAGCCCAATGGAAAACCGTGTTGCGAATTTCAGTTTCGAGTCCATTTGCTTTTATAGCGTCTAATAATGAATTTTTAAAATCTTCTTTCTTCACAGGCTTTGAAGCGACTAGTTTCTAAATTCGTTTATTGTTTATTGCACATTATTTTATTATTGTCTATTATTATTAATAAATCAGGAAAATTGATGAGTCTTACCTGTAATTCTTTATAGAGACTTTTGTAGCTTTCCATATTCTGTATTTCTTCCGTTAATTTTCTCGCAGTTTTATCCAAATCATCTTCTGTATTTTCCATTTTAAGAAAGTTGTTAATTTTTTATAGAACAAAGGGAAGCCATTTGTAAATAAATTTTCTTCCCGCTGTATCTAGGGAAAAGACTAATCTGCGCAGAAAGATGCGCAGAGGTTATGAATGGACACATTTGCCCTCTGTGGTCAGAAGGGAAAACAAAATTTGTGAAAATCACGTTGTATCTTTGTATAATTTACAATTGTTTGTTAAAAAATTGTTGTTTAACCTCATAAGAAAGAGAAATCCAAATTTTGAACTTTCTAATTCGCGCCTTTTTTACGCGCAAACTCCCTTCAATGCGCAGTTGCGTTGTGTGATTTCGTTAATCGCTTTAAAGCAGAAGTTTAGTGTAATTGTGGTTTTTTTCGGTTCTTGTGAACCGCTAGAACCTAATAATGAACAGTAAAAACTGTCGTTTTAGTCCAGTGATTAAAAACGAGAGTATAAATGTGCCTTAAATCCAAGAATCTTGATTCAGTGCAAATTGCACGCGCTCGACCGGTCAGTCTTCTCGGCAATGGCGGTGTGGATTCTATTTTGAAAGATTCTTTTGTATAAATTTACCACTAAAACTTCATCATGGATATTGCGAGCATGCTTGAAGTACAAGTGAATGAGGTGAACGAGCCGGAGATCAAGGAAAATGGTAAGTTTCTCGAAAAAGCCGTCTTTTTACCTCAGACGAGGAACCTAACCTTTATTTTTTTCCAGTAACACCCAGTGCGACATTTTCGAGGGCTCGATCACCTGCTTTGAAACCCTATTCTCAGGAAGAAAACAACTATTTTAAAATGATGTATGGTCTAGGTGAGTTTCTGTTTTATTCTCTTTCAATTCCTATTTTTTTCTAAAACTGTGTAAGTTGTTTAACATTTTGAAACAAAAAGTTTCCCGTTATAATGTGTAGTTTTTTATGCACGAAAACTATTTTTTGGAGTGAAAAACTGCTTTTAGAGTGTAAATTTCCTTTTTACGGTTCATTATACTTTGCTCTATTTAAAACATTTGAAAGCATTCGATTTATACTTCTGTTTTGTTTAGGTTTGCAGTATTTGTCGAATAATAAAGTATCTTGATCTGCATATACTTTTCGAACTTTTAAAGTTATTTTTTAAAATTATGAATTGACGAATTTAAAATCTAGTTCTTATTGTTTCTTTACTCTTTGCTTATTTTCCACTTAGACAATTTTCCTTATAGCTAAAATGTCATATTTTAAACTTTAGAATAAGTTACGTATTCAAGTCTTTTTGATTTTAGTTTTAAGTTTGAATAACGCTGGCCTTTGAATAAATGTTCATTAAACATTAGAGAACGCGCAACTTTTACAAATGTATAAAATTTACTTTAAATTACACTTAAAAATTGATTTATAATTAAATGTTAATTCGAAAACTTATTTTGAAATTTTATTTATATATATTAATTAATTTTTAAATTGAAAAGAAAACTAAACTTTCAAATACTTTTTACTTCTTAATTAGCACTTTTCGACAGACGAATATCGACAGAATATCAAAATTTTCAATAAATTTGGACTAAAAATTCAACCTTTTAATCCTAACTTTCTAGTTAATTAATCAATTTTCAAAATTAATTTTAAAAACTTCTAAATTGGTTTTAATTGAAATTTTTAAATTAATTTTAAGTAAAACTTTTTATACCAAAAAGCAAATTTAACGGTTAAATGAAATATTAATAATTTTATGAAGAAAATTGAAGAGCAGGTAAGTGACACAAATCCTATTCATATGAATTTTGATAAAGAAGTACAATTTCATGATTACTTTTCATTAATATTTTTTTATTTATTTGTTTTTTATAAATATAAACAATTAAAGAGTTATTTACAATATGCTTTAACGGTATAGCATTCACCTTATTCATCCTTTCATGAAAATGCTTGCGTTTTCAACAATTTCAAACACTTGTTCCTAACCTCAAAATCGAATGTAAATGATTCTTTAAAAATGTGTAAAAATACGTAATCTTCTGTTTTTATTAATTTTACTAGAAGTGGGTAGAAAGATCCAAAGCGTGCGATTAAAAAACGTAAAAATTTGATTAAAATTCATATTAATTAAAAACAAATTATTTTATTTAAAATTTCACATCTGTTTCGCAACATTGAATTTATCATATAACCTTGATTAATTATATTATTTTAAAAGGTTTTGTTTTTTGGTAATTTTAGGTATTTTGCGCCTTATTTTTAAATTTTTTTACTAATTATAGATTTATATTGCTTTTTGGGATTAGAACTACTTTATTAACAAAAAAAGATTCGTTTAAAAGAAAAACTATTAAAGGTTAAAACTATTAAACTGTTATTAATATTATTTATTACTTTAAAACTATTAAAGGAAAAAATTACTATTAAACGAAAATATTACAAAATATTGTTTAATAAATAAATCTTAATAAATAGAAAAAAACTCACTAATTAATAATTGCAATGTGCATCTTTTTCTACAAAAAAGCTATTGATTTGAATTTTGAATAAAATCAAAATAAATAAAATAAAAAAATATATTTATTAAAATCAATTTTTATCAATTTTAAATATTTCTAATGATTTCAATAACGATAAACTTAGTCTCCTAGTTTTGTTTTTTCGAGAATTTTTGAAAAATGTGATTAGGGATGTAAAAAATTCGCAAAATTAAAGAAAAGGAAAAAATAAAAGATTTTAAGAAATAGAAATTAGAAGACCGAAGAGAATAAAGTAGAAATTTGAAGAAAAACTGAAGAATTTGAGGAAAATACAGGATCTAAACTCAAAGAAAATGAAGAATCAAAATTCGAAGAGATTAGAGGATCCAATTTGAAGAAAATAAAAATTTACAGGATTTTTATTATCTTGAAGTTTCGAGAGAAACGTGCAAACAAAAAGGGACGAGAAACTATGTCAGAAGATTTTTTTAAAATTTGAACGAAACTATAGATACAGTTTTTTATATTATTTTACGATTTTATAAAATTGTGAATCAATAAAGAAATTTAATTAACAATTAATGTTTCATTGTAATTTAGAATTAAGAAATACATTACAATTTTATGTTAATTAAAACTTCTAAAGTAGTAAAATTTAATTACATTATTTAGTAATAATTTTACTATTCTTAGTACTATTTTAGTACTATTTTTAGTAGTATTTTAGTAAATCTAGTAAAAAATTAATATTAAGCGAATGAATCCATTAACTTCAAGTGTATAAAAATTTAAAATTTCATTTAGGAAAAGAAAAGTATTAGAATTTTATTTATGCAAAAAAAAGTATTAGAATTTTATTGTAAAAATATTTACAGCTATTCTATTTTTATCACATTGTTTATCCACATTTTAAAATCATTTAAATCACATTTTCACCAGAATTTTAATTTCATTTACAGACATATCATCAGTTAGGTTTTCGAGGATTCACTGTACAGCCTGTGACATCCACATCGGATCTGCTCCCGCACAAGTCACCAATATGTTTGAGCATCCAAAACTGCGAACTCTTCTGTGCTTGAGATGTTACGAATTTTATGGAGATGGTGAATTTGAGCAAGGTGAAGGTCGTTTCATTGGGAATTTTCAAACGACAAATCAGCAGATTTTCATGTTAGAATATTTTTTACAGGAGACGATCAGACCGATATGTTTTGCAGATGGTGCGCTAACGGCGGCAATCTCTATTGCTGTTCCTTCTGCAGCAACACATTCTGCTCAAAATGTGTTAAAAGAAATTTTGACGCTGTAATCGCAAAAAAAATCGAAGACGACGAGAAGTGGAAATGCTTCGTTTGCGACGAAACTGATCTCTATTCTGCAAGGGCACTCTGTCGGGCTATAATTCAACACGTCCAGACAGTTTGCAGGTGAGCAATTAAAATAAAATGATGATAATAACAATAATAATTCAATCAATGAATAATAGTAATTTTTATTTATGTTTTTTAGTATGTTTTGTATCTTTGGAAAATTCGCTTTCATTTAGAAAGAAAATTTCTTTTCTTTCTTTTCTTTCTTTACTTTCTTTTATTTCCTTACTTTCTTTACTTTCTTTTATTTCTTTACTTTCTTTTCTTTCTTTTCTTTCTTTACTTTCTTTTATTTCTTTATTTTCTTTTCTTTCCTTACTTTCTTTACTTTCATTTAGAGATTTTCTGTATCTTTAAAGATTTATCTTTATCTCAACTAGACAAAAGATTATTACAACAATTATTATTAAAACAAGACAAGTCAAAATGATAATTTGATTTTAAAAAGTTGATTTTACAAAAATTTCAGGATTCTACAAAACGACAAGAGCATGAATCCAGTTGAGGTTGACGAAAAAATGAATTTGGACGAAGCTCGATGCTGTATTCGTAAAAGGAAACGCAAGAGAAGAAAAACAGGCTCAGGCTCCGAGGACGACGACGATGAAACCTACAATCCTTTACTGAGTGAAATTCCGCTGGCAAAGAGACGTCGAACCAGGAAAAGTGGTCAGTACTCAAATATTCATACAAACGGTTCCGCAAACAATCAGTCAGATGACGAGGGATCCCTTCTTCACGGTGATAACGATTTACTTCCTGCCATGCTTGCATGCGAGCAAACTATGACCGAAGGTGAGACAGCTTTACCCTTTGGAAGTCCAGCAAAAACAGTTCCGCCTCCAGCTTTAGCACCTATTAAATTATCGACTCTTCCGTCTCTCACCAATAACACAAAAGCAACTCCAATGTCTACTTTAAATTTGCTGAAACCACTGAAAGTTCGCAGATTAACTCCAATAGGTCCAATCTCTCAAGCATCACCAAAACCAATTTTAATTCAAAAACGCACCAATCGGCCAATGGTCTCAATACCCCAACCACGAACTCCACAATCTCAAACCCCTCAGACCCAAAACCAACAAAAGAAAGCTCGAGTCCTCCTACCCAAACCACGACCCATTTCTGGCACTCCGAAAATTATCGACCTGGACAGTGATTCCGACGAAGCTGTACAAGTTATCCAAGAAGCCGATAAATCCACGTGCAACAATGTCCAGAATAAATCGCCATCCGAAAGGAACGAGATTAACAAAACCTTCGAACAGGCAGTCATCAGCCAGAAGCACGACATCGATCAGGAGTTGCAGACCCTCAGGAGGAAATTCAACATAATTCTCACTGAATCGCCAAACAAAACTCTTCTCTCCAATAAGGAAGCGACATCCAAGATGAAGCAGTTCCAGCAAATTATGAGAAAAACCTTAAATAGGCTGGCGCAAATCAACGACAGAGTTGTTAGGGAATATCAGTGCTGGAATAAACAATCGCAAACCGATACAGAGAAGACAAACGTCGATGTTATTCCGACAAAGAATCCTGACATTCTGCTTGACATGATTTGCACCCGGGACTCGGAATCCGAAGACGACGAGAGATTCGAAGAGAATTTCCTCTCCGCCAGCAATTTGGAAGCTAACCAGTTGAATTGCTACCAAAGTCTCACCTTGTTCCGAAAAAAACAGACAATTGATCAAGCCTCGGGTGATTCTAAAACATACGACGACAAATCAATTCAGGTTTATGACGTTCGAACCCGAGATTACGAAAAGTGTGTCGGCTACTCCCTTCTCATGAAAGCAGAGTACGATCCAAAAACGGAAAAGGAAGTCTTGAAGCCCGTCGAGGTGTTGAACGAACATTACGGAAAGTTCCAAGAACAGTTTATTTTCCATTTGCAGCACATCGAGGATCATGGAATCAAGACCACCGAGGATCTGGAGAATCTTCCCGATCCCAGCGACACCCCGCTCAAGGATCTCATCGAAGCAAACTCGCCTTTTATTGCCGAAATGCTGGAGAACATTCCACCCACCGTCACCAATGGCATGCAATCTGAAACAATACAGGAAATGGAAATCGATACTGACTTAACGCCCTTAGAATCAGAAACAAGAGCAGAATCAGAAGAATCGGAATCAGAAACTGGAGTAGAATCAGACAAAGGATCAGAATCAGGAAAAGGATCAGAGTCAGGAAAAGAATCAGAAAAAGGATCAGAGTCAGGAAAAGAATCAGAAAAAGGATCAGAGTTAGGAAAAGAATCAGAAAAAGGATCAGAGTCAGGAAAAGAATCGGAGAGAGGATTAGGAAAGGGATCAGAATCGGGAGCAGAATCAGAAACGAGAGCGAATTCAAAACAAGGAAAGGGATTGAAAAGATCGGGAGCAGAAAGTGATTTAGATAATAATTGTGTAGAGGAAAATAGGGAGTATGCTCACACGGACTCGACAGCAGCTACTTCTAAGGCTGTCGAGGAATTAGTGAAAATGGTGACGAAATTGTCGGATGAACTAAAGTCGAGTAACAATTCACCTGAAAATACGGCTCTGAGTTCAGCAATTGACGGAAGCGACGAGATTAATAATAAGGAGAATATGAAAGACGAGGAAAAAGACGAGACTGTCCTAGCTGTTAGGACACTTATTGAAGAAGAGGAAAATAGTAGTGATAACAACTTTAATAAATCTCAAGCAGAGACCGGTGCGATTGAAGAGTGTAACTTTCTTAATTGAGACTTTAAGCGGAAATTAATACGAGAAAGTTCTTTGTAAACAAATAGACGTGAATTTGTAAGAGAATTTTTAATAGTCCTTCAAAACATGTTAAGATATCTAACTATAAGTGGTAATAAATCATTTACCAGTTTTTGAATTGTGTCGACAAATGCTGATGACTCCTTTCACATACACGTACACACTCTTGATCGGGTAAATATTAAATATAAGTATTAAGCATTTTTAGCAACGAGGGGTTGATTATCGATAAGAGTTGAATTTATTATATTTGGCGAAAAGAATGGTACTTTCGGGCTTTTAATTTCGTAATGAAATTAATTTTCATTCAATGAAAGGTTAATTTAAAAATACGTGTCTTTTCAATTGTTTGATTAAAAATAGATTATTAAATAGATGTTCTTTATATTCATTAAACAGTGTATATTTTGATTTCACCATTTCTATTTCTGTAAATATGTGTCGAGATAATAGAAAAGCTTTTAATAGTTCGTTTCCAGAAAAATGTTTTGTTTTATGATTGTCGAGTTTGCAACGTTTGTAGAAAAAACTTTTAAGGAAAAATTGTTTCTTTTCTAATAATTTATATAATTTAAAGTAAATGACTATGTATTTGAAGTAAATTATAGTAAAAGCTACATTGAAAAATTATATTAAAAGCTACATTGAAAAATTATATTAAAAGCTACATTGAAAAATTATATTAAAAGCCACATTGAAAAATTATATTAAAAGCTATAATGATTTATTACATTATTCTGTAAATTGATAAAAAATGGAATTAAACAAAATTCTTTTCCTGATCATTTTTGCTATGAACGTTGTACACTAGACCATTTTGTTTTTTTTTTTCTTATCTTGTATTCTTAATGTTTTCAAAGATTAATTAAGTGAAAAATTGAAAAAAGACGAAACTAAAAATTTGGTAGCTTTTAATTTAAGCGAGAATATTATGAAAATTTATGTAGAATTTATGAAATTAGGTAAAAAAGAATTTTTTTAAAAAAGAGAAAGAATTATTAAAAAAGAATTATTAAAAAAGTTATTACTATAATCCAGAAATATGTCTAAAAATAAATAAATATTATGTCTATTATGTATTGTGTCTAAATACCAGATGAGCGCATTTTTTTAACAATTTTCAACTGCTTGGCACACAATAAGGAATGGTTTTTAAAAACAGACCATAGTTTTATTAATTTTATGCTTTAACAATTTTTTGTTGCAAAAATGTATAACATTTTGCACTGAAAATGCAATAATTGGAATTTTTGTTTTGTTTTTTTTTTTTGTTAGTCTACGTTATAATAAATAAAGTGGTTGAAAATTGTTTAAAAATACATTCTGGCGTTGTCAATTGTTGAAATTAACATTACCCAGATTTTTCTTCATTTCGTGTTTCAGTTTTCAAAAAGTATTTTAGTTTTTTGTTTCTTGAACTGTGATCACATTTTGTAAGAAAAAAAAATTACGCCACAAAATAAATAATTTGTACATAAAAAAGTCATATATAATTTTGTGGTTGTGGAAAAGAAGCATTAAAAGACCAAAAAAGTGTACATAGAAAATAGAACTATAAAATAGAAGTTTTATATTTTGCAAAGAGTTATCAATTAAAATTTAATTTTTAATAAAAAAGAAAGAAAGCTTGTAGCATGTTTTGATAACATGTGTGAATTTGATTATTTCATTTCATGTTAAATGAAGCTTAAGAGAAATAATTGAATATAAATATTTTTATATATATAGTTAGAAAGAATATTTATAATTTTTTTTTTTTAATTTCCTTTGCACAGGAAAATCTTGCAATAAAAGAATATTATTAAAGCTTTACGTTATTTCGAAATATAAAATAATTTCAACTGTTATTTCGTAGTTTAAAAAAAAACGAAGTGAAGCAAAAAAGAAGCAAAACAAAAAAGAAACGAAGCAAAAAAGAAGCAAAACAAAAAAGAAGCGAAGCAAAAACGAAGCAAGACAAAAAAGAAGCGAAGCAAAAACGAAGCAAAACAAAAAAGCAAAACGAAAAAGAAACAAAACAAAAAAGAAGCAAAACAAAAAAGAAATAAAATAAAAACAAAAAAGAAAACAAAAGAGAAAATATCGAGAACTCTAAAAATTAGCCCCTCTTTGCTAAATTCTATTTCTTTCGTGTATCTGTCGAAATTTAATAATAAGAATATAAGTTCATAAAATCAAAAATATTTGCGTTAGCTTTCTACTGGGTGTTGTAATAAATGAAAATTTATGATACTATTGACAATTAAAAATCTTTTTAAACGACAATGTGTCAATGGTCTTTTAATTGATGACTTTTGAAAATTTTTATTCCAATAACTTTGTACCATAATAATTAATACTCATTTTTTATACTTGAAAATCGCATTGCAGTATTGAAAGGAAGTAGTCGACTTGCAAAAAACGTCTCTTTAAAAACTATCGTTTATTTTATAGAATCTTTATAAATTAGAGTTTCGAGTAACATGTGTTGAGATAACAAATGTTGAGATCGTAATAACAAGTGTTAAGATCGTAATAATTATTTGAAATCATAATAAGATGGAAATAAAATTTATTGAGATCAAAATAAAATTTATTGAGATCGAAATAAAATTTATTGAGATCGAAATAAAATTTATTGAGATCGAAATAAAATTTATTGAGATCATAATAACAATTATTGAGATCGCAATAACAAACATTGAGATCGTAATAACAAGTATTGAGATCAAGATAATAAAAATAAGATCACATAAAAGTGTCGAGATCGTAACAAAATCGCAGAATTTAAGATTTAAAAAATCAAAGCTGCCAGAAGTATAAAAAGAAAATCACTGAAACGTAGTGTCACGAATTTTTTTACTTTTATACACTTAAAATTCATTTTTTCACTTTTCTGTTGGGCATGAAAAATAAATTAGATTCGCTATAATTGTCCAATCACGAGTTCATGTTTTTTTTCTTGTAGATTAATTTGGTTTTGTAAATATATAAATATTCTGTACCTATTTTCATTAATACTACTAGTTATTGGTAGTAACAAGTAATAATATTACTAGTTATTCAAAGTAATTCATAGTGATTAATTCAATTAATCACTAGTTATTACTAATAGTTATAATTAATTAATAATAGTTATAATTAATTAATAATAGTTGCAACTAATAGTTATTAATAGTTACAATTAATTGTTACTAATAACTGAAAGTAATTATTATCAGTAGTTGCAACTAATTATTATCAATAGTTGCAATTAATTATTGTCAATAGTTACAACTAATTATTACTAATAGTTGCAAGTAATTATTATCAACAGTTGCAACTAATTATTATGAATAGTTGCAACTAATTATTATCAACAGCTACAATTAATTATTACTAAAACTTTTAATTACTTGTCACAAAATTAGCCATAACTAATAATATTATTACTTAGTTGTTTTGACTAATCATCACTAATATATGTATTTTAAATGCCCTTTTCATTTTTAAGCAAGTGTTGAGAATTGCAATTTGTTTTGTCTAAATATGATCGTATAAATAATTAGAAGCATATATAATTGTAGTGTGAGTGTGGAGATTGCACAAATGTACGTTGAACACATAAACGTGAGAATGATTAGCATTGCAGAATATTTAAAAAAAATAATTGGAGCGTTTTTTTTCTCCTGCGATGTCAAATAATAGATATGTGTGTTGCGAGTCTGCGTGAAGAAAGCAGGCCTAGTAAGAACAAGGGGATGTTTTCGTTATCCTCTAAATAATTTTAATTTAGGCTTATAAATATTAGAATATTGCTCTTCTATAATAAATTTACTAAAAATTTAACAAACGCCTTATTTATTCAATTTTTTTTTTAAAGTTGCAACAAATTTCTAAAAAGGAGGATTTCAAACGATTTCAAACTTCACTAGATAAGAACTTCAGAAAATTTAAACTCCACTTTAGAAAATTCAAAATCTAGTTTAAAAAGTTCAAACTCCACTTTAGAGGATTCAAAATCTAGTTTAAAAAATCCAAACTCTGCTTTAGAGAATTCAAAATGCACTTTAAAAAATTCAAACTCCGCTTTAGAGAATTCAAAATCTAGTTCAAAAATTCAAACTCCACTTTAAAGAATTCGAAATCTAATTTAAAAAATCCAAACTCTGCTTTAGAGAATTCAAAATCTTCTTTAAAAAATTCAAATTGCACTCAAAGGGAGAGATAAAATTTAATTTTCGTTGCGTAACAATTTGTGGACTCAATTCGAACTCAGATTTTGTTTTTCAATATCGGAAGGTTGAGAATTTTTAAAAGCATGTTTAAAATTTTTGTTGAAGTGAGAAGTGAGTTGAAGTTGAAAATTTAGCAATTTTGTTTAAAACTGTTTTTTAAGAGGTTAAAAATGTTAATATATATAAAAATATTAAATGTAAGGTTTTTAAAAATTGCAGATTCAAGAAATGTTTTATGTTTTTATTTAACAAAAATTAACAATTTGCTATTAAAATAAATAAATTACATCAGTCTTATTGGTGTGTGGTCATAAATACAATTTCAGTATCAGCTGCAGCACCATCTATCCACTTCCATGTATCCGAAGCTGCTTTTTTTAACCAATCTGAAACTTTATAATACCATGGATTTGAGCTTGTTACGCCAGACAATTCTTTAGCTTCAGGATCCGCCGATCTTTTAAAAACTCTCTTCTTAATCGTCCAGTTTTCGTGAATATCATCAATTTTTGAAGTATCCGACTCTTGAACCACGTACGAATCATCTGAAAACTGTAAAAACGTATTTTATTTAAAATGATCCACTTTTTGAAAAACGAAAAAAAATAAATTAAAAAATGTGTTGATAAACACATTTTTTTTAGTCTTTAACGTTCTTTTTAATCTTTTTTTTAGTTTAATCTTCTTTTTAAATTTAATCCTTTTCAATTTCATCTTTCTTTTAATGAATGAAAAATTTTTTAAAAATAAAGAAAAACGTAAAAAAACATCTTGTTTCATTTTTTTAAAAGTTCTTTCAAGCCTTTTTCTTGTTTCTTTTTAGTTTAAAATATAAAAATATAAAAATTTTAAATATAAATCTTTAAATATAAAAATTAATTAATTAAAAATTAATTTGATTCAATCTTGATTTTTACCTTGTCCATTTTAAAATTTTGCTTTGGTTCCATCGCAGCATTTTCTCTAGGTTCAATTGGCGAAGCGTCAATTTTTGCAAGTACTGCTAATATTGCACACAAGACGAGAAACATTTTTCTGTTAAAAAAAGAAAATCACTTTAGAAATGTATTTTCAAATTTCGAGAATAAAAGTGTTCAAAATTGTTTTACGTTCTCATCAATAATGAGAAGGTATAAGATTATTTTTATTACCAAATTAAATAAAAAAATTAAAAATTCGATTAATTAAAAAATGTATTAAAATAAAATAAAATAATTATTTTGTAATTAATTTTGTGAATTAAAAAATTATTTTATTTACTTAATAATATTAATAATTAATATTAATAAAATTACTTCAGTCACAAGTGTAAAATAAGCAATTAGTTACCTGAATTATAAAACCGAAAAAAGATGATTCCACTTGATTCAAATCTTGGACACAACTGCGAAAAAATTATAATAAGTTTCACTTTATATAGTGTACAATGATTCGTAAAAATTCCCAACTCTTAGATTTGATAATAGTGAAAAATAAAGATTTATTAAAGATTCCCAGCAGGAATTTTTGTTAAGTGAAAAAAACGATAAAATCACGAAATTCCAGAAATAAGTGGAAATCCAGAAATCTGAAAAATTACATTGTATACAGGGAATCAGAAAAAGAAACGAAGTTTAATTAAAGTAACGGCAATTAAAAATATCATTTGTAAATAATTAATTAAGTCTCATTAATGATTATCTTCAAACTTCATTTTGCGTTAAAATAATAAATGACCAGAGATTGCAAGACTGTCAATAGAGGGATTGAATAGTAATAAAAAATGCAAATTGTTTAAAAATAATTAAAAAAAAATAGACACAAAAATAAAAAAACACAAAAACAAAACAATACAAAAACATAAAAACAAAACAATACAAAAACATAAAAACAATACAATACAAAAGCATAAAAACAAAACAATACAAAAAAACAAAACGAAAAAACATAAATAAAACGAAAAAACTAAAACAAAACGAAAAAAAATACGAAATGGAAAAAAAATACAAAAACAAGACAAACTAGTGGAAAATTATGTTCATTTCATAAACATTTTGCTTTCTCATGGAGAAAAAATTTAAAAAAAGTAACATTGACATCTTTTACATAAATTTTTGGTAATTAAGATTAATTAAATATTTATCATTACACAAATCAATTCTTTTTTTAATATCGAAAAATATTCCTCAAGGAACAGTAATTAAAAAATGATAATTTTAAAAGTTATATTATAAAATAGAATTGAAATATATACTTTATATAGGTTTGGTTTGAGTATTTTTAAAAATCTCTGTGTCCTTTTTTAGATTTTCATGAGTGTAAAAAGTCTACTAAATTTCATGAAAATCGGTTGAAGCGTTTTCGAGATATTTTTTCTAGTAAAAAGCCTGACACACACACACACACACACATACATCTGGACATTTGTTTAATATTTAATATAATATACTTTTTAGATGAAAATATGTTGGTATGGACAATTTTTGGAAAATCGAAATTCGTCATAATGACAATGCTTCCCTGTGAGAAAGCAAAAGAGGAGAAAACAAAGACCACGAAACAATAATATGGAATAACAATATTTTCAAACAATACAATAACAAGTTTAACAATAATTTTAGTTTTCTGTACATTTTTTTTATTGAACACAATATTTGTTGCATACACACTGAAGAATCAAGTACATTAAATTCGTTCCGAATGCACCAAAATCACTGGGAAATGCATCACTGCGAAAATCCCTTTCGAAAAAATCTTTTAAAAAATATACTTTTTTATTTCAATTTTTTTAATAGTTTTTTTATGACTCACAAATCTTCACAATTGACATATTCAGGATTTTTACATTTTCTTTTCAATGTCTAAAATCGAATACTTATACTCTTAATTATTATTAATAATAACGATAATAATATTAATAATAACAATAATAATATTAATCCTTTTTTATAATAATAAAACTTATAATGATATAATAATAAACTTCATTAATAATAATAATTATTGAATGAAATACTTTGCTGAATTCAATTTATTAAAAATAATTGAAATTTATATAAATAAATGTATTTATCGAAATGAATACTAGTTTGGATTTATTTTTTTATTTTTTTGAAAACTAAAGAAAATAAATGAACAGAAAACATTTGGATATTCAATTTTTTAAAGATTTCTTCACAAGGGATGCAACATCAAATAGAGCAGTGCGAATCCGTCTTTGGGATATGTGAAATATAAAAATATTAAAGCATACAATAAATAGATATGTACTTAATATTTAATTGATAGCATATATCGATTTTTAATATATTAACGCTTTGCTTACAATGTAAATGCATTTTATCAAAAAACGTATATAAATAAGTGCAAAAGTTCCATTAAATTTTGAGATAAAGAGAGTCATTGTTTAAACAATGGTTAAACAATGTATAAACAATTCTTAAACAATGTTTAAACAATCTTGAACCAAGGTTTAAACAATGTTTAAATAATGTATAAACAATGTTTAAACAATCTTTAAACAAGGTTTAAAAAATGTTTAAATAATTTTAAACAATTTTTAAACAATGTATAAACAATTTTTGAACAATGTTTAAACAATGCTTAAACAATGTTAAAACAAACTCACAGTTTTTCAATAAAAAAATGAAAAATATTAATTACAAAACAAAAAAATACGAGCCTTTCGAATTAATTGTCTAATTTATCATTTGTGCTCCTAAAGTTCAATATACATTCATATATTATGAGATTCTTTTTATACGTATACAAAAGTGTATGAAATCTAGTAGTCAGTTGAGTATGAAAATAACTATATGCTCTCAGGCTCACAAAATTTGACTCATTCATTCCAGTAAAATGTAAATCATCCAACGCATCACGCTTACCTTTATATATTTGACTTTCTATAAATTATTCACTTGTGAAGAAAAAATGCGTGCACACTTACAAAATCGAGTAATTTTTTCCAAAACGTTTTTGCAAAAAAGTACAGATATTTGTTGCGAGCGTCAACATTTATTTATTTTATTGACAATTGAATAACAATTTAACAGCGTGAACTTTTTTTTTGCGAATTTGATTTCATAGTCATTCCTGGGTCAGATTTTTAAGACCTTAATGGAAAATTTGATCATTAATTAAAATTAATGATTATTATTGATTATTTATTAATCATTATACAATCATTAAAATTTGTATAATGGAAAATACAACGAATTTTTATTTTTTAATTTTATTTTAATTTTATTAAACAAATTGCATTTGTTTACTTTATAGTATTATTAATTGTGTTTCTTGATTCAGAAATTAATTTTCTGGTCAAGAGTCCAAGCTGTATAAATTATGGTCATTTAAATTTAAATAAATCTTGACGTAAATATTTAATATTTGACGTACATAGGTTCCTGAACCTAATTAATAAATCGTTGGTATAATATTTATGATCACTCGACGCTATTTGGAGAATTAAGAAAGCTGTAGCACCAAATTAAAAAAAAATCCGCTTTTTAGTAGCGAAACTCCCCTTTTTTAGCCATTCCATTGTGGTAGACTCTCAAAGGCGTGTAACTCCCATTTCCATTCATTGCTGGAACAAAATTTAAATTTTTTATTTTATTTTGATTAATTTTTATTTTTTTACTTATTTTGTTTTTATTTTATTTGTTATTTATTTATTTTGTTTTTATTTGATTTGTTATTTATTTATTTTGTTTTTATTTTACTTGTTATTTATTTAGTTTGTTTTTATTTGATTTGTTATTTATTTCTTTATTATATTTATTTCTTTATTTTGTTTTTATTTTATTTGTTATTTATTTCTTTATTTTATTTATTTATTTTGTTTTTATTTTATTTGTTTCTTTGTTTTATTTATTTCTTTATTTTATTTATTGCTTGACAATTGCCAGCAATTTTTACTCTACGTCAACAAAAAATGGAAAAACGAACAATTTTTAAAGTTACGTTCAATGTTCATTGAAACAATAATTATCACAATAAGAAAATTGTAAAAAACAATAGCATTTTTTAAAACAATAATCCACTTACTTTGTTCATATTCTTGGATTGCAGCTTGAATGTGAAAGTAAGAAAAAATAGTTTAAAAATGATATAGAAAGCAAGAATTCTAAAATACTTTTTCTAATAATTTTTCTGATTTATTATTTTTCTGATTGTTTTTCAAATTTATTACAAGCTTTTGGTATTAGATTCAAATTAGTTAATTTAGAAATAAATTTAAATAAATTTAGAAATACATTTTATTAAATTTACAAATACATTTATAAAAATTTAGAAATACATTCAAAAAATTTAGAAATACATTCAAAAAAATTTAGAAATACATCTCAATAAATTTAGAAATACATTTAAATAAATTTGAAATAAATTTAGAATAAAGAAAATGTAAAAAATCAAGATTTAAGGAATATATTTGATTAGATAATTGTTATAACATTTCTTTGTACCTTGAACGATAGAAGGTTGTTGGCGAGCTCCGTGAACGTTTTGAGCGTGACATCTTGGTTTCAAAAGTCCATGATAAAGGATAAAATAAATTATTGCTACCACAGCTGCAGCGCCAGCCATACAACGATATACGTATTTCAAAGATTCAATGATATTTGCTTCGTTAATATCGACGTAAGCACCAATTAAAGCTCCAAGCGCACGACCTAATAAAACAAAAAATCATAGAGCTTGGTTACACCGTCTCGTTTAACAAGTATCAACAAAAGATGCTTAAAATATGCTTCTTGTAGAAGCGCATGCGTCGTGGTAGGTACCGCCAACCTAAAAACTCCACGAACGCACTCTCTCGCTTCGAGAAAACGTGCTCTTGAGTTGGCACTACTGATTTCTGCGCAAGCGCTGAGAAAAAAGCGCATCTTAAACAATACTTTTGGTTATAACCCTAGGCCAAGCCTTGGGTCATCTTTTCACCTCATTGTTTTATATTTTGAATATTTAATATTCAATCTTTTCACGTCATTTTTATTTATTTTGAATATTTAATCCTTTCACCTCATTTTTATTTATTTTGAATAAATAAAAATACGTAAAATTTAAATAAAATATAAGTAAAATTTAAATAAAATATACGTAAAATTGTCTGTTGAATTAGAAGATTGAACTTACCAATGCAAAAATGGGCAATTACGGGCAAAGCTTGTGCGGTGACTGTCATATTTCGAGGTACTAAATGTCTTAAATAAAGGATGGCAGTCACCCACATGATGCCAAGTGTGAAAAGCTCCAAAGCTTCTGAGATCAAAGCCCACCAAGGATCGGGCACCAGACTCAAACCGGTAAATCTGAAGTTATTCAAATTAGTCGCACATTTATTATTATTATTGTTCACTTATAAACGGGCTACAAAGAGAAAAAAATTTTTGGTATAATCTCTCTAAAGCAAAATGAGTTCCATGGAACTAATTTCAAATAATTGGAAGCTGAACTTGGAGAGATTGTACCAAAGATTAATAAAAAATAGTTTATCTTACAGTACTCAAATACTGTACAAGTTCAATCCCTTTTCCAAATTGATTGGAATTACCTGACTATGTAGATGGTGAAGGCTAAAATAAAAAGGTTGCTATGACCACAATAATCCACCAGGTGTTCCGATTTCCAAAGGAACAGCAAGGTTGGTAGAGCACCTACTGTTAAAACGATTCCCACTGAGAGTTCATCTCCATTAAGTTGCGAAATGTATCTGAAACATTTGAGCCTAAATTATAGCTTATTGTTACCATCTAATCACCTCAGGATCATTCAAATTATTATGATCATTCGGATTATTATGATCATTAAGGCCATTACAATCATTAGGATAATTACAATCCTTAGGACCATTAGGATCATCAGGACCATTACTATCATTAGGATTATTACAATCCTTAGGACCATTAGGATCATTACGGTCATTTGGATCATAAGAGATTATTCTAGCTTCATCAGCGAATCGTTGAAATCCGATAAAATGTTGTTTGCAACAACAGTAGAATTGCTTCCGGATGATGGAATAAAATAAACATAAGCATAACACACAAAAATAAGACTCACAGAGGAAGATAGGTGTCCATTGCACTCCAGAATGTACCCATTATGATGAGCACAAAAACCAGAGCTGCGGTTTCGCTACCATACCTTTTGACTGCACTCATGGGGAGCGCAAGCATTCCACACCTCGTTTGCCACCACCATTCTGGAGGACTTAAAGGCATGCCTGAAAGTGAAAAGGAATGATGGTCATTACACATGCACGAACACCTTTTCTTTCATTCTAAAATTCTAAGAGGTAGATAGTGACTTTTTAAAAATGTAACCATCAGCAAGAGGTAGATAATGACTTTTTAAAAATGTAATTATCAGCAAGAGGTAGATAGTGACTTTTTAAAAATGGCACTATCTGCAAAAGGTAGATGGTGACATTTTAAAAATGTACGGAAGAATAAGTACCATTGGCAGTTAGAGCAACGCTGGCTGCAAGAAGAACCATCAGACAATGAAGAACAATTGGCAGATAGTAGAATGAACTTTTAGGTACAATCGTGGTCAAGTATCCCGTCAGAGGACCGAAGATTGCAAACCCTAGAGAACCAAAAGCCAGTTGTCGACCAACATCGCCTCTTCCGCAAGATGTTTCACGTGTTGCTATTACAACCGCAGCATCCAAAAGAGCAACAGCTGCTGTTGGGAATATATCCGCCACTGAACGAATTACCACATACATCCAAAACGTCAATTGTGGATTTCCGATTATCTGACCACATAGACTCTCCTCAAGAGCGTTTCCTACAAAAAATTTAATCACTAAAATAACCTTCTTGCTATACGAACAAGGTACATTTGCATTTTTATAAACAAGAATACAAAAATTCCACTCAAAACTTTTCATAACTTTGACATCTTAATGTTTATGTAAGAATTAATCCCTCGGTCATTTATCCCTTTGACATTTTAAAGCTTATAAACTGCTGACTTTAAAAACTTTAGGAAGTTTAGGAAGTTCTAAAACTTTCTACTTTAGGAAGTAGTTGAAGGCTTAAGTACTATTGGGTATATTTTCGAAGTTCAACGCTTCTTAAAGTTAGTCTCGAACTGATGAGGAATTTGAATTCATTACCTGGTGTGGTGTAAGGATTTTCCAATTTACACTGAACTGAACAAGTCTTGTTAATGTCCATAGTTTGTAGACTGTAAGGAATTCGACAACTAAAGTAATCAGAAAGCGGATAAGCACACCACTCGTCTACTTCTTCAGTGTTGGTCGGTTGCCCAAGGGTAGCATTAACTGCAATTCTCTCTGTATTATTGGTAAAAGCATGGCAAAGTTTTCCCTCTTCAGCATTTTTGTAACAAATATGAGGTGGAGTTTTATCCATGTTGAATGATATCGGCGACTTCAATTCATGTTGCTCCTGCAAAATCAAGCCAGTTGCCAACTTTGGACGCATAAAATTCATTTTATTTCCTCTCTATACGTTAAAAAAAAATTCGCTATGGAAACATTAATCTCAAATGAATTTAAAAAATTTTTGAACTCTATAACATAACGTAATCAACTCTATAATTAATATCATAACATTTTGTATATAAATTAAGATAATTTTGATTCGGTGTTACATTTTCAAGGATATCGAGAAAGATAAAAGTAAATCATCTTGGTCGATTTTTTCGGTCGAATAGCAAAGTGCAAAAAAAATTCAGGAGCACTATGAAATTGAAAAAAATTACACATTTCAAAAATTTCAATAGTTCCTGACAAGTGTCCTGCATGATAAGTACCTTAAAACTCTTGTTTTCTTATGCCGAATCGAATACGAAAATAAAAATGCAAAGAAATTCAAAAACACCTTGAAATTTGCAAAAAAGTTAATTTTTCAAATATTTCAACTTTTAAGTACACATTTTGTTAAAGTTCTAATTGATCCTGAAAAGTGTAGTGTTTGTAACCT
Source organism: Ganaspis sp. Gsp50 (assembly GCA_011057455.1). Lineage (NCBI taxonomy): Eukaryota > Metazoa > Arthropoda > Insecta > Hymenoptera > Figitidae > Ganaspis > Ganaspis sp. Gsp50. Next base: position 60,654 of record WNHD01000079.1, read on the forward strand.
ACGTTAAAATTCGTGTTTTCTTATCCCTAATCAAATTAAAAAAAGAAAATTGGAAAAAGTTTTCAGGAACACCTTGAAATTTGCAAAAAAGTGACTTTTTCCAAAATTTCAGCTTTTAAATACACATTTTGTTAAAGTTCTAATTGATCCTGAAAAGTGTAGTGTTTGTAACCTACGTTAACATTCGTGTTCTCTTACCCCGAATCCAATA
>WNHD01000080.1:0-79621 GCA_011057455.1 Ganaspis sp. Gsp50
GTATTTAGCTCTAAAAAGTATAATTCTCACTAGAAATAATTAAAAATGGAGATGTAGAGCTAAAAAAACGGTTTTGTGTTAAAGAAACTAAGTCTTAAGCGGGCAAGTTTTAAGGGGTCAAGTCTTAAAGGGCAAGTCTTAAGAGTGCAAATCTTAAGGGTGCAAGTCCTAGGGCGTAAGTCCGAAGGGTGCAAGTCCTAAGGGCGTAAGTTTTAAGGGGGCAAGTCTAAAGGGTGCTGGTCCTAAGGGTGCAATTCTTAAGGGTGCAATTCTTAAGGATGCAATTCTTAAGGATGCAACTCTGAAGGATGCAACTCTGAAGGATGCAACTCTTCAGGGAGCAAATCTTGAGGGCGCAATTCTTCAGGATGCAACTCTTAAGGATGCAACTGTGAAGGATGCAAATCTTGAGGGAGCAAGTCTTAAGGGAGCAAGTGTTAAGGGAGCAAGTCTTGAGGGAGCAAGTCTTGAGGGAGCAAGTCTTAAGGGAGCAAGTGTTAAGGGAGCAAGTCTTAAGGGAGCAACTCTGAAGGGAGCAAGTGTTAAGGGTGCAACTCTTAAGGATGCAACTGTGAAGGATGCAAATCTTGAGGGCACACACACACACACACACATCTGGACATTGGCCTAAAACTTCGTATTTGTACTTTTTGGGTAAAATTGAGTTGATTTAGACTATTTTTGGAAAATCGAAATGCTTTCCTATGAGGAAGCAAAAAGGAAATAAGTTATAAAAAATAAAGAATAATAATAGTAATAATAGTAAATTCATACTACTAAATTATTTTGAAAGCAAAAACAAATGTAGTAATGAAAAAAGGATATTTTGTCGTATGTATAATTTTCTTTATTACAGAAGTTCTAATGCAATATGTATATATTAATAGCTGACGTAATACAATTATTATAATATTAAATAAAAAATTATAACAATATAGTGAAATATAGTCCTGTAGAGAAGTGGCTGTGAATTGGTTATACAGAGAGTGATACGAAGCTGTTGTACTGAGTGATGTTGCGTTTCAAAATATCTGCACATGGACCTAAAACCCTTTCGAATCGTGCTCTATCTAATTTAACGCATTTTAAGGGTCCTCTAGCAACAACAGTCGCTGCTCTCGGCCTGTCCAGCAGGAGTGCTATTTCGCCTAGAAAAAAGAAAAACAATTGTTAAACTATAATTCAAATTGAATTAAGCCATAATAATTATAATTAAACTAAATCATAAGACTAAACCATATAAGTTTAATTAAATTAAAGCGTGAAACTAAAACAGAACTAAAACATAAAACTAAAACATAAAACTAAACCATAAAACTAAAACATGGAACTAAACCATAAAACTAAACTACAAAACTAAAACATAAAACTAAACCATAAAATTAAACCATAACCAATGATTAGTGTATTTTAAAATTAAAGAACATTTCTTACAAACAGTAAATAGAATAAATTTTAATTTTAGCACATTTTGAAATAACGATTTGTACACTGAGAAATTGTTAACGTTAACGAAATGTTTTTCTTTTATTAAAAATACTGTTTATTATTAATATTGTTTATTACTAGTTTATTAATAATTTCTTTTTATAAATATTCTTTTATTAATATTTTAATTATTAATATTGTTTATTTCAAATGTTATTATTATAACGCAGAAAGTAATATCTTATATACTGATAGAATTCAGAGCATATATTACCGAATTTTTAAAATTTAATTTTAAATTCTTAAAACACTTTTTTATAGTTAACGAAATAATCTGAAAAAATGACAAATTACCAAAATAATCTGAAGGTCCAAGTCGACCGACTTCGGCAGGTTCTTCACCTTCTGATCGCTGTTGAAGAACTACAGCCGTACCGTCTACAATTATGTAAAAATCTTCTCCAGGCTCCCCTTGTCGAACTATCGTTTCACCATCGTTGAAGGTAACAGGTTCCAAAGCATCCGCTACTGTTAATCTTTCCCATTTATCAAGAGATTCTAAAAGCAATTAATTATCGTGAGTAAATGCCATTTTTCAAGTGTGACAATTTTAATTAATACGATTCTTGAAACTCAAACAATCGGGAACAAAAAGTAATTAAAACAAAAAGTTTAACAAGAATTAAAATATTTTAAAACATTATAATTTATATTATATATAATTTATATTAATAATAATAATCGACAATATAATAATTTTAAAAAACGGTATATGCAAATACCTTAGATTAATTATTAAAAATTATTATTTTGTTATTATTACACCGAGGAAAAATATAAGCAACGGTAGCTTATATATTTCCCCCAGTGTAATATTTTCAGCATTTGTTGAATAAGTAAAAAGTCTGGATGAAACAATTACCTAAAATAGAAACTCGGGAAAGGAATTCTTCGTATAATTTTCGTTTTCTAATGGTCGAGCCCATGAGAATTCTTCGGTACGAATCTCTATCGATTCCCCAAAGTTTAACGTCAGTTTTCGCTCTGACGGTCGCTGCCCTTGGTGTTCCATAGATCAGAGCCAATTCACCAAAACTTCCACCTTCGCCAATAGTCGTCACCAATTCGCCATTGACGAAAACTTCAACTTCTCCTTGGTCTATTACATAGAAGTTGTCACCTTCATCTCCTACAAAATTCAATTAAATTGCTTTATGCAATTATCAATTCTCAAGATATCTAAAAACAACAAATAAAATGGTAAATAGCTTTTAATAACAAATCAAATGTCAAGTAGTTTTGAATGACAAAATAGAAAAACTTTAAATAACAAATAAAACATAAAAAGGTTTAAATTAACAAATAAAATAAAAAAAACTTTAAAATAACAAATAAAATAGAAAAACCTTTAAAATAACAAATAAAATAGAACATTTAAAATAATAAATAAAACAACATACAGCTCAAAATAAATAGAAAATTCAAAGTAAAATAGTAAATATTTATAATAATGAATCAGAATAGAGAAGACATTTAAAATATATTATTTTAACTCTTATTTTAATATTAAAATTAAAAAAATCTTATTAAAATGCAAAAAAGGTGTCCACAATTTATATTATATTTCAAATGTTTTCAAAGATTTTATAATTTTTGGGTAAAGTCATACATTTTTATAGAAAGATTAAAATTCATTCGGAGATGTATTTCAATTAAATTGAACATTTTACACCTATGTAAAAAATATTAAAAATAACAAAAAAAAATAATTTTTTTTTTTTACAAAAAAATGTTATTTTTAGAGAGATTTAGTTTAGAATTTTCTAAACATTACATTTGTCTCTATAAGAAATTAAAAACTATACAAGAAACCAAATATTTTGAGATCTGATTTGTTTTAAAAAATAAATTAATTTATGATCTACTGTTAACTGCGAGATTTTGAATTTAAATTTCTTTTACAAAAGAATTTTAGAAATTTTCTTATTTATTTAGAACCAAATTTAAAAAAAGTCCTTGTAAGAATATATATAAAGTATAAAAAAAATAATTTTTATAACAATAACTATACTATACAATTGAATTTTTACAAAAAGAGTTAAAAATTTCTCGTAAAAATCTAATTATGAAAAAATTGGCTTTTTAAAAACAAAATTGAAATCTTAGTAAAAAGAATTTTCAAAAAAGTGCCAATTGACCAAAAAGCAATAATTCTAGAGAAAAAAAATAATTACAATTATAATAAACAAATAAAGTACAAAAATAATTCGTATTTTCTGACCACAGGTTGTTAAAAATACTTCGTTTAAAAAACATATTGGTGAAAAATTAATTTTTCATGAACAAAAAATGATACTTTTTATGAACAATTAATTGATACTTTTTATGAACAATTAAATAATTGTTTATGTATTAATCGAATTTTCTAAATTATCTACAAATGAAAATTGACCGACAAATATAGTGATTTTAAATAATATGTTAATATAATATGTTTTTTATGGAAAAAAATTATAATTAAATGAAAAAGATTCTCGTTCAAAACAGGATTCTTTTCAGGATAAATTTCGAGTCCTATTATTTCTAAAAAGAGTAAGAAATTCATTAAAAAAAGAAAATGAATTGTTCTTTGAAGAATTTTATAGATACCTTGCCGAATAATGGTTTCTTTTGGCGAGAATAAAACAGGGAACATTGCATCGAATATATCGGAACGTTCTTTTTCATCGAGATGAGCGAACAATACATTTTTGGCAATTGCTTTGCTTAAAGCATTCATGGTCTTGTAATCTTTAGGCACAACTTTTTTGACGTAGCTCGTGGCATCCTCTTCAGAAACTGGTTCAGCAGAAATTCCGCCCCTTCGTCTTGGAACCTGAGGACCTTGTTGACCTGCTGGCATGTCCTCTGTGTCTTCTGGACTCGTGGCAATTTGCTGTTTAGCATCGTGAGCTTGTTCCTGCAAAAACAAAATTGCATTTTTAATAAAAAATCAACGTACTTTCATTTCAAATAAAATTCAAATAAAATAAAAACATATAAAAGGTGTACAAAGTATTTAATATCAATTGTTCTTTGATAAAACTTTAAAAATTCATTTTTCTCAACTTTAAGTACATAATTAGAACTGAACTTTTTCTTTTGATATTTTAATGATGCATGAGAGTGCTGCTGAAATATTGATCTTGGTGACCTTAAAAAGATGAGCTTTGTGCCAAAGTGTAAAAGTTTTTGACTTTAAAATAAAAATATCCGTGCTGAGAACATTAATTAGCGAATTTTAATTTTAAATATCTAAGTATTTTGCAACTTTAAAGAACAAGTATTGCAAATTTTAATACCAAAATTGCAAATTGTAATTCCAAAATTGCAAATTTTAATACCGAAATTGCAAATTTTAACACCAAAATTACAAATTTTTAAAAAAATGTGAAAAAATTGAATCTTTTATTTAAAACATGCTTAATTTTTATATTTAAATTTTTTCAGACAATAGTGTTTAAAAAAAACTCGTAAAAATGATTTTTTACTATACAATTATATTTAAATATAATTTCGAATGAGAATAATTTGATTTATTCAAAAGAAAAATAAAAGTAAAAATGGAAATAAGGTAAACATTGAAGAAATGTTAAAAACTGAAGACATAAAAATTAAAGACACGTAAAAATTGAAGTAAATTAATAAAGATTTAATGTTTCCAAAAAGAATTAGGTGTGTTGAACAAAAAACAAAATTTGCAAGGCATTTTACTTTTAAAAATTGGAAAAATTGGAAAAAGTCAGAAATCGCACAAACGTGTTTTCTTTTATTTTTGCAATTGAATAGAAAAAAAGGTGTTACCTTCTTATTATGCATAAGAATGTAAAAAAACGAAATTTCCTTAGTTGATTAAAAAAGAAAAATTATTATTAATAAATTATTATTATTAACTCTAAATGTTTTCTTAACACTTTATTTGAAACAATTTGATCAATTTTATTTGAAAAGAGGTGAATTCTGTTATCAAATTTCTCCTTTAAAAATGCATTTATTTCTATAATGAACTAATAAAATAAAAAAGGCATTTATTCTATAATGAATTAATAAAATAAAAAATTCATTTATTTCTATAATGAATTAATAAAATAAAAAATGCATTTATTTCTTTAATGAATTAAAAAATAACATAAAAAAAAATCATTTATTTCTATAAATGAATTAAAAAATAAAATAAAAAATGCAATTATTTCTATAAATTAATTTTTATAAGGAAAATTTGGATTTCACGAAGAGAAAAGCAATTTCGAAAAAAATACGAATTTTATTTCAAGATCGAATTAATTTTCATCTAGAAAGAATTGGAAACTTTCGAAAATGTAAATTTTTCTATCAAGAATTTTAAATAATCGAAAAAGAAGAGAAAAAATCACCAAAGAATTTTCAATGGCAAAAAAATTGTACCCTTTTGATTCCACAAACCCAAAATTCTAAATTTTTTAATATTTTTTTAATCTATTTTTTTTAATCATTTTGGTCTGACTTTTTGGTTTCTCCGACTTCCTCAAAGCTTAAAAATTCCTGATCGAACTCGAATTCATTACACTACTACAACAGTAATCAAAATTTCATTCAATCTCCCAATTTAGACTAAAAAAATTCCATTTAAACTCATTTCCCTAAAAAAATGCCGTCTTTAATTTAACGTCATTTGAATACCAAAAATTCTTTTAATTAAAGTAACGGACATTTCACTAAATTCAAAACTTGTTCACTCACAAACTTTCAACTGCGCACAAAATCTAGGATTTAAAAGAAGAAGAATGATAATAAAAATGGAAATAAAGTTGAAAAATGTTTGAAATCTAGTGAGATACTTAATAAGTAATTTATCGTCACTTTTTTATTAATCGTACTCTAAGTTCGCCAACCATTTCTCAAGTTGTCGCAGAACGTTTTATATGCGAAGGACCGACTTAGAGAGTATGGCTTGATTATAAGGGATGTTTCTCGCGCAGATTCCACGCTTCTGACGTCATCTATATACACAGATATATTTTCAACCCCCTTTTCAAATGTATATAACTATACAGATAAGACTATTGAAACGCCTTATATAAAGAAATTCGAATAAAAAAAAAGTCTTAACATCAACTTGTGCTCCCATTTCTCTCCCTTTTATTTTTCCTCGATATTTGATTTCATCCCCCTCTATTTGAAAAATGTTCCACATCCAGATAAGATTCTATCTTTTCACAAACTTTGAAAAATTTTCATAAACTACGACACCAATTTGAATTCTTGAAAGTAGGATAATGCAGTAAATTCTTTACTTTCTCAAAATTGGCTTTTTTCAGTTTTTATAATTTTGTGTACTTCTGCACTTTTTTTTTGTGCTATACATTTAAATTTAAAGGATTAAAAATCAAATGATTAATTATGAATCAAATGATTAATTATGAATCAAATGATTAATTAAGAACCAAATGATTAATGTAATAAAACTTAGATAAATTCGAAATCGAATTTTGAATTTTTGCAACTTTAGAAACGTTTATTTCCCCTGATTTTGATAAACGGAGATTTTCTCTTTCTGCAATGATTTAGAATAAATTATATAAAAAATAACGAATGAAATACGAAATTGTAAATGAAATACATAATTGTAAATAAAATACAAAATTGTAAATAAAATACAAAATTGTAAATAAAATACAAAATTGTAAATAAAATACAAAATTGAAAATAAAATAGAAAATTGTAAACGAAACAAAATAAAATAGTAAATAAAATGGAAAATAGTAAATAAAACAAAAAAATGGAAATACAATAAAAATCGCAAATAAAATAATAATATTAAATAAAACAAAAATGGCAAATTTCTTTTATGAACGACAGTTTGCAAATATAATACTAATTATGGAAAAATTAGATCTTAAATAGAACTTTGCTTTTCTACTCTTAAAATTGTTTTCCTTTCAGATTGAGAATGAAACTATCGTCTTTAACATTGGGTGGAATATTTTGGGCATGCGTTCTCGAAATTAAGAACGAATATCTCACGTGGGAGTGAAATGAACCTAGAGCTAACAAATTAAATTAAAAAACAAATACTAGAACATTTCAAGAAAAAATGCGAAACAAAATAAAATGTATTCAAAAGCGACAAATTACTAACTTGAAAAATTCCTAATTTTATTACTAATTTTGAAAAGTTATTTCTTTTTTTATAAAATTACTCAACTTCTCTTATCAACATTATGACGTTCAAACAAACGACTGTGTTTAATTATTTGTCATTTGCAAAGAAAAATTACAAATTTTCACAAGGCGGAATATTTACTAACAAAAGTGGCTTCCAAAATTATTTCTAAATTGAATTTCGTTTTTCCAAAAATTGAAATTAATACAAAATGTCGAATTTTTCGGACAAGGAATTATAAACAAAATTATAATCGAATTGGAAACTAAATTATAAACGAAACAAACAAAATAATAAAAGAAACAAACAAAATAATAAAAGAAACAAACAAAATAATAAAAGAAACAAACAAAATAATAAATGAAACAAACAAATTATAAACAAAACAAAATTATAAACGAAACATGAACAAAATAATAAACGAAACATAAACAAAACAATAAACGAAACATAAACAAAATAATAAACGAAACATAAACAAAATAATAAACAAAACATAAACAAAATAATAAACAAAACATAAACAAAATAATAAACGATTCAAATACAAAAACTTATAAACAATTCATAAACGAAGTTATAAACATTTTCATAATTTACCACAATTTGTAAGGGAATTCTGTAATCAGTTGAAAGAAAAGAGAATTTATCGCGGGATTTTTCTCGCCATAAATAATTTAAATAGACGCGAGTCTCTTATGAATGTCTAAAAAGAAATTTAAGACATTGCGTGTTCACTTATGCAAAATTGTATACCGCGTACATCCCACTTTTATAAATAAACAACCTTGACAAAACCAGATCTTCCAAATTGCTCCAAAGTAAAACTATAAATAAAATTAGAAATACCAAATCAACGCTAATTCTCTAATTTGCAAAATTTCAGGTAACGAGTAATTGCAGAATTAATTTTCAACTTTCCGCTACGGAGCAGTGACGTTATGTAGATTAACAGTCGTAAACTAAAGGTTAAGGTTGAAATTTCCCTGTAAACTGTATTTATAACAATTTACTCAAATTCCTGTACAGAGTAAAATCTCAATCTTGAACAACATTCAACACTTTAATCTCAAAATGAAATCTCAATTGAACAGTAAATTTTATAGTAACTTTAAATTTTTAGTTGAAACCTTTTTAACGTAAAATCCAAACAATTCGAAATTAATTAATTACATTCTTTAGATTAATTATAATATTTACATTAATTATATTCTTTACATTAATTATATTCTTTACATTAATTAAATTTTTTACATTCTTTGCAATAATTAATTAAACATTTAATTCAAAATTAAACTTTAAATTTAAAACTCAGCACTCAATTCAAAATTAAACGTCAAATTCAATATTCATTTTTAAAAATTTTTAATTTAACTCTAAATTTATGATTGTACGTTAAATGGAAAAAGTTAGAGATTCATTTAAAAGGAAATCAGTGGATTGCAGTAAGCAAATGGACGTTGTTTGAAAACTTTTGAAACTGAGAGAACTAATATTGACAAATGATACGTGAGTTGCAATTGATCAAACGTGTGAATCGCTTGTCGCTTCAAAAGCTAATTTCCGTAGCAATTTCCGCTCTATAAAGGGCTATAGATGAATTTTAGATTACACAAATTTTGCTCCAAGAAAATTTACGGAAAACCATAAATCAAAACCAATATTGATAACAGATACACATCAACTTACAGAATATTAAAATTAAAACAAAAAATGAACCTAGATTTTTAAGATTTATTTCTTTGTAAAGAAGCATATTTATTTATAAGAGCATTATTTATTTATAAAAGTGTATATTATTTATTTGTAAGAGTGTATATTATTTGTAAGAATGTAAATTATTTGTAAGAATATAAATTATTTGTAAGAATATAAATTATTTGTAAGAATATAAATTATTTGTAAGAATATAAATTATTTATTTAGATCAAGAATGTACTACTTTTTCAAAAAAATGTATTATTTTTCCAGAAGGATGTTTATAATTTCTTTTATAAGAACGTACATTTAAATCATTAGCTTCGAAACTGTTTTGCTGAAACAACTCTATACCTATCAAGTTTAATGACTAATAATCCGGTGACATCGATCCAGAACTAATACTTCAAACGTGGTAATCAGTTTTAATTACTAGCAAGCACAAGGTTACTTTACGAGAATCGACTTCTTTTCAAAAAACAACAAACTTGAAATTTTTGTTTAATCAAGAAAAGTTAATATTTCAAAACCTTGAGATGTTTCAAATTTACTCTAAAATTCAAATTTAAATTACAACTCCTAAAAAATCCCCCTAAATTATAAATTTAGAACATCTCACAATTTACTATATTTCGAGACCGTAAAAAGAATATATAAAATTACTCTCAAAATGTTGAATATAATGTGTAACATTGAGCATTCAGTATAATTTTGAGTATGTATAATTTTTAATCCCTTTGAATAATTAGTTTTCATTTACAGATCTAATTTAAAATGATAAAATCAATGCGTTATCAATTAATTAATCTACTTATAGGCACTGAAATTTATTCCGTGTTAGAGAACTTTGTTATGTGGGTGGAAAACTGAAAATCAATAGAAAATATTTCAAGGTTTTCTGTAGGGACAGAACATTCCTAAATATTTTATAAGACAATTTATCCAATGAGAAAAGTATCGAATGCGCTATTTTCAAATATTGAATATAAAATAAGCTTTTTATCGGTGAATCATTTTTTGTAAAAAGAAATTAATAATTTAAATTTAATCTTTAAAAACATAATCAGCATTACGATTCGAATTACAAAATTCAAAAGCCAAATTAAACGACTGAAAACCGATAATTTTAAAATTTACACAAAATTAACAAATGGAATTAATTTTCAATTAAATGAATAAATTCAATTAAATGAATCAATTCAAATAAATGAATAAAATTAATGACTCCTATGAATGTTTAATTGCGAAAAACGAAATGCAGTGAAATAGTGTTATCATGAATATTAAATATGGCAGATGAAATAATGATAATCATTGTTGAAAAGCTGAGTCATGTATAATTTTAAAGGAACAAAACAGTCAAGTGTTGATGATAACAAAAGGAATTTTAAAAAGAAATTAAAATTTTGAAAAGAAATCAAAATTTTGAAAAGAAATTACAACAATTTTTCAAAACAGAATTCAACTTATTATTTTAACGAAGAATGAATTAAACGAACCATATAAATTGAACTTTCAAGAAATAATTGAATATTTATAGAACTAATAATTTTTTTAAGAAAGAAAATACATTTTTCCAGAAATAATTAATTTGTTTTATAAAATTTACAAAAAATTTAATCTTCCTTGCAAAAAACACCAATAGAAAATTGTAATTTTTTCTGGTAAGAAATTCCTGTTTTAAATTCCACGCTAAGAGTTTTATTCTAAAGTGTCATACATTCTAGACAAAAATATATTCTCTCTAGAAAGAATTTCAAGTTTTATTTTCAAAGAATTTTCATTTTAAAAAAGACTACACACTTTTCTAGAAAGAATTAGTTTCATTTTTATTTTAAAGTATTATAAATTCTAGACAAAAATAAATTTTCTCTAGAAAGAATTTCAAGTTTCGTTTTCCAAGAACTTTTATTTTAAAAAAGACCACAAAATTCTCTAAAAACAATATTAATTTTTAGAAAACAGAATTTTATCAAAACAGAACCGAATTTTTAGAAAACATAATTATTTAAAAACAGAACCGAATTTTTGGAAAACATAATTATTTAAAAAAAGAACCGAATTTTTAGAAAACATAATTATTTAAAAAAAGAACCGAATTTTTAGAAATAATTACTTAAAAACAGAACCAAATTTTCAGAAAACATACTTTTTTCAAAAACAGTTTTCTCAAAAGTATTAAATTTTTAAAAAAGACAAAAATAAGTATTAAAAAATCGTAAAGTTTAGTGCTATAGACGGCTCTAAGATTGAATTCGATTAAAAAGTTGAAACTTATCAACAGGTTAATAAGAACACTGAGTAAATATTGTCTCAAGTTTCCGTGACTTTAAGCGAATTATAAAGTAGTTGCAAAGATAGTCTATAATAAAAAAAAATATAATTTTAATTTTACCGAGGAAATAACAAGTTTTCTAATAATAAATGTTTAAGTGACCTCTACTATTTTGTTGAAAGTGTAAAAAAATGTATAGCTTCGTTTAAAAAAAAATGATTTCAAAAACAAATTTATCATATCAGCAAATTGACGTATTATCGCGATAAAAATATATCGGATCCCTTTTAAATTTTTCAAATAAACTATATGGAAAACTGTTTTTAATCAAAGAATCACGTGAGACGGCTTATGAAATAGTTAAAAATACTTTTCTCTCATTTTTCATACGAACTAAAGGCCACTCAACTCTCATATCAAAGTTTTACTTTTATCTTCATTAAAATCTTAACTGGAATCTAATTCAGAGACATTTTAATTTACACTGTTTCTTTATTGTATTGTAAATTAGTTCCTGCGTCAAATTCTCTTAGAATAATTTCAAATCTCGTTTCCTCGTTTGTGTAAATTCTTTCTCACTTTTCCGTTTTAATTTCTATTTAGTTTGTTTCAAAAAAAGTTTGAATTTAGTTTGTTTCAAAAAAAGTTGAAATAAACAAGGTCCGTTTGAATAAAGTTTAAATAAATAAAGTCTGGTTAAATTTATTACTTTTCTTTCCTTTGCTAAAATTCTGTTTAAATTTAATTCAGCTCTGTTTTCTTTTAATTAGATTCTATGTAAATTAATTTCATTTCTTCGTTCTTCAATTTAAACTCTACTGAAGTTAATTAGTGTTCACTTAAATTTAATTTTATCACTTCGATGTTGTTCCACGTCTATTTTCCCGCTAATTGATTTTCTTTCTTATTAACAAGCACATTTTTTGCTATAACGTCTTTTCGAAATTCAGAATGATTATCCAAAACTAAGATCTTGTAAGCTAAAAATTTTTCAAAATTGCTTTCAACTTTTAAAAATTACTTTTAATTTTTCAAAGTTACTTTCAACTATTCAAAGCTACTTTCAACTATTCAAAATTACTTTGAACTATTCAAAATTACTTTCAACTATTCAAAATTACTTTCAACTATTCAAAATTACTTTCAACTATTCAAAATTACTTTCAACTTTTCAAAATTACATTTAACTTTTCAAAATTACATTCAACTTTAAAAAACGTTTATCTTTTCAAAATTACATTTAACTTTTCAAAATTACATTCAACTTTAAAAAACGTTTATCTTTTCAAAATCAAATTCAACTTTTAAAAACTAAATCCCATTTTTCATTACATTCATTTTTTGAAAACGAAATAAAAACAAAATTACGCTGAACTTTTACAAATCAAATTCATTTCTTAAAAACAACAGTGAGCTTTTAAAAACTACATCCAACTTTTCAATATTATTTGTAGCCTTTGGAGTTTAAAACCAATTAAATTCTACTTTTTGAAAAAAGGTCCTTTTCCCGTTTCTGATAAAGCAACTGAAAGAAGCGAATAACGAAAAATAAATAAATACCGCACAGCTTGTTTGCTAAATCTTCAATTTACTCCGAAAAGTAGAAGCACTGAACTTGTCGAAAGTTTGAGATGGAAAAGCACTTGGGAAATTTGAAACAAAAGTAAAACACAAAACAAACTCTCTAGACACTTTCGTACCTCGTTCATTGTATCGGTACCCTTGCAGCCGGCGTATTTATAATCGGTAGCGTGTAATCAATGATTCTACGTCTTTCGAATTCGATTCTGTGTATGTCTCAGGACAAAACACGGTCAGTGGGGAACGAGTCAGCGGTCCCGCTTATGGCAATGCGCTCGCGCGACATAAGCCGCTCTTCTCTCTCAGGTTCGTTCTCGTTTTGAGCATTTTATAAGGTCTCGCCAAATCAGATTAATGGAAGACGATCGCGCGCCGGTTAGGTCGATAAAGTGGATTTTTCAAATGAAGCTAATTCCAGTCTCAATAACGACTCATGACACCACTTCCAAATTATCAAAATCAATGCAATCTCCAATCTTTCTTTTCTTCTTCTAGAAAAAATTCTTCTAAATCAAAAATTCTTTCGTTAGAGATGACTACTCGAATTTTCATCTCTCTAATCAGTTAAGGTGCTCCACATTATATTTTGAGCATATTCTATGTTTAGAACAGTAGCCCCCATATCTACGATATATTTACCGCCTCGCAATAACGCATACGTGCTTACTCTTATATCAATGGAGCACTTTAGAACACACCCAACCACACACACATTTATATTGATGATTACCCTCGATTCCACGCTTCGGGACATTTTTGCGTCACGCGTTACACGCGAATCTCCGATGACGATCGATCATTCAGAATCGAAGACACGCAGCTTTCAATTTCTGGACCAAATCAATGAACCGTATTCTTATCGAAATTGAATGAAATTCTTATCGAAATTGAATGAAATCCTTATCGAAATTGAATAAAATTCCTATCGATTCGTAACCCTGGAAAATTCGAGGCATCCTTTTCTAAAATAAACTTCCGGGAAAATTCGGCTTTTCCTCTAAAAGTTCAATCAAGTACATTTTCATTTTTTTAGACGAATCTTTCATTCCATTCTTTTATCTCTACTTAAACGATTCGTCTTACTTTTGGAGCTGAAAAAACCAAATTAGTAAATTTATTCAAAATGTGTGTGTGTCTGTATACATTCAAAATAAATTAAACAACTACATTTTAAAATTATAAAAATAGATTTTTGTAAAATTCAATTTTGAGTGGAAATTTTGTAGTACAAAACACAAAAGTGTAAGAACGTATTCGTTTTAGCATTATACAAGTTATGTTTAAAAAAAAATTGAATCATATTAGTAAAAATGAACAATTTTACAATTTAAAAATATTTTAAACAAAAATGCGTTAGGCGTGAAAATGAAATTAATAGAATTTATTAAAATTAATTTTATTGAAATTAAGTTAATTTATAGAAATATATTGTACTTTTTATGCTTAATAAACAAATTTAAATAAAATTAGAACAAGATTATACAATTAGAATTTAATTACAAAAATCCGATTAAATTTTAATTGAAATTATTATGATTGCTGCATCTACTTTTGTAGTTTTATTCAAAATATTACACAAAATGATTTTTTTAAAAAAAGGGAAACTTCTAGCGCCACCTTTCTCCTATTGTTCTAGATTCTAGGCACTAAAATCTGTTTTATCGAAACTATTAAAGAACTAAAAACCACCGAAAACTTCCTCTAATTTATAGTTTTTATTTGCAATTATACGAAATTTAAGGCGATTTTATCACAAAAGATAAACAAAAAAGAAAACAAAAAATAGAACAAAAAGGAAAACAAAAAGAGAAAATAAAAAAGAAAACAACAAACAACAAAAATATGAAAAATGATGAATATAGAAATTACTTTTCATATGTTTTTTCAAGAAAGCTAATTAGCAAATTTATTTAGAGTTGCATTTTTTCAAGAAATTCTGAATATCAAATATAGCAACATTCTTAATAATTGAAAAAGTAATTTAAATACATCCAAAATAATTTCAATAACGAAAAAAGGATCGAAGTTAACGAGGAAAAGAAAGTTGTCGAATAAAAACAACTAACAAAAACAATTAATAAAAACAATTAATAAAAACAATTAATAAAAACAATTAATAAAAACAACTAATAAAAACAACTAATAAAAAAAAAATCAAAATAAATCAGATTAAATCAACTCAAACAATTACCAACTACTTTTCTCCACTGACAAAAAAATCTAGACTTTAATCCACAACCAAGACACTCGAGATAAGCGAAATGATGAAATTGATGAACAGTGATTAAAAAACTTGCACATAATGAAGCAAATAAAACTCTACCAAATTATGCTAGTAATAAAATAATTACAGGTCGTCAGCTTTTGACCTTTTGATAAACCAAGCATAAAGAAAATGTTAATCGTCCCTAAATTATAGTTAAGAATATACAAATTGAAGATTAAGTGGAATAATTGAATAAGATGATGACAGTTGATTGGAAAATTGGTGCCCCAAAAAAAGGCTTATTTACGTACCCTCTCAAGTCTTTGTAAATATTCCCTTAAAAATGAAATTGGATTTTCAGGCTTTCCGACACAGAGTTGTACAATACAGTCTTTTATAACCTGCTGAATATTGTGTGTCTGAACGTATTCTTCGCACTCGCGTAAACTTTGTTCTTCCTCTAGATTCGCCGCCATATTGATATAATCAGAAAAAATTCTCAATTATCTCGAATGACACGCTAATGTTTATAATTCGTGTCCCAACAAATAATTTCTACATCAAGGACGTTCAAGTTTTCCAAATTCTAGCGTGTAATATCATCGCAAATAAATAAATTTTTGACATGACGTATGAAGATTGTATACACTATGTTCATTTTTAACCAAAAACAACTAAACTGAAATAACCAAAATTCCACCAAATCTTTGACATCAGCAGGTTGGAAAATCACCAGGTAAATTTTAATTGTCCCTAGAAAAAACTATAACTAAAACCAGGGATGGGAAAGTAATTTACGTCTTTTTTACGACAATTTACATAAAAGTTAGGGTACGATCACACGTCATGCATAAAGGTCTGTTTTTTGTCCAATTCGCAAGATTAATCAGAGAGAAAAAGAAAGCAAGTCGATCTCTCTCTTACTCCAATATAATTTTGCGATTTGGACAAATTTCAAACAAACGAAAATGTAAATGCACCTTGAGGTAGGTTAATACATGGTACAGTGATGTTCAACGATGCCTTCCCTCTGGGAAGGCACTAATTTGGTATGTTTTGCCCACTTTCTATTGTTTTCTTACTTCATTACATCAAATCATCACTGTACGTACCTACCCATGCGTGAGCAGATTACTATTTACATACATTTATTTGTATATGTGTAATCAAGTACACAAAAACAATATAGAAAAGTTCATTATTGGAAATATATAATTTATAAATAATAGGTTATTAAGTCCAAAAAAAAGATGAGACAACAAATGAAGCAAGTGTCAAGTGTTAGATGAAATATGGTTAGCTTTTGTTGCCTTAAAAATTGCAAATCAAGTCGAAGAAAAGATAAAAAACTTTCTTTTTTTCGAATTCCATCCATTATAAGTGTAAACAATAGAAAATACAGGTGCACATATACTACTCAAACATATCGAGCTAGTGATTTTATTACGGCAAATGCTGACTACTTAATTAAACTCTCAGTTAAAAGACAAAAAGCTTGGGAAGATGCTATAAAAAGAGGAAATTTAACAAAATCCCAATTATCAAATTACAGAGTTTGCGCCAAACATTTTATTTCCGGTAGGTTAGAAGATTATAAACTATATTATTTGCTAATGCCATTTATGTATTTTAAAATTTAATAACCTATAACAATTACATAGACTTCTAATAGTGACATAAACCTATAAACAATTTTTAGGACATCCAGCAGATTTACTGGATGAAACAAATCCAGATTGGATTCCAAGTCAAAACCTGGATTCTAGAAAAGAAGATGTTTTAAACAGTTCGTTGGATTTGGATAAACGTAATAAAGGCATGCCAAAGGTATTGTGTTTATCTGTATTATTATAAAAAAGAAAATTTTCAATGAAGCGAGTAAAGTAGATTTTAAAATATTTTTTCTTTACAGTGTAAATCTAGAAAATGCTTGTCAACTGCCGAAGAAAATTCTGGAAAACAAAAGATGCCTAATAAAAGGTTTTCGGATTCTGAATGTCTGAAACCAAGAAAGAGAAAAAAAGTAAAAAATGAAATAGAAAAGGAAGAAACTGAAAGCAATTTTAGTTTGAAAGAAGAGCTTGCGCTTAATGATGAAAACAGTTTTTCTTCAGTCGATGATATATCAGATTTAATACAAAATCTCTTTGATACTATTTACGAGAATGAAAAAAGTGTCGAGCTGCCAATGTCTTGGCACAGAATACCTATTTCTTGGGATTACCGTCGCGGTATTACGTTTTCAAAAATTATTGGCAAAAAAGGCCCAAATAATCGCATTGATTCTTTATGCCAAAAAGAAATTATTATCGACGAAGACATGTCTTTTACTGTAAAAATAAATGCTGAAATCATAAATCAGAAACATTTAGGTATTGAAGGTGACGTGCTAATTTCAATAACAAGTCTCGAGAATGTCATTAACCTTTTAGAAAATGTGTAATATACATAAAATGATATATTTAAAAACGAATAATAAATATATTAAAATTTTAAATCTTCTCTGCATATGTCATTTATTTACAAAAATTTATAAAAAGTAGAAATACCTTTTTTTTTACTTGCTTTCAATATTGTCAAACCACCAAAGTTTCACGCTATTATCACGACATGCTTCCTCAACATCGCATATTCTTCTACCTGAACTTGTGGCCAGAAGAGGCAAACTTCCGTGTAGACTTACGCCATTTATGCAATCTTTTGACAATTTAATTCTACTGATAGGAATCACTTCTTCCGCTTCTTCCTCAGTTTCCTCACACTCGTTAATTTCCCAAACTTTAACAAAACCGTCAGTGCCACCTGAAATTTGAATTAAAAATTCAATTACAATATTTAAAACAAAGAACTAAATCCTTATCTACCTAAAACTGAATTAAAGAACTAAATTCTTTATTTCTTTTAAATTTTCGCTATTTTTCAGTTTCAATTTACAACTTTAATTGAAACTAATTAGTTACAATTTTAATTGAATTTACCCGAAACAATTGTTGATCCGTCTCTTGAAATGTCAAAATGAATTCTTTGATTCGTGTCAGCTTCTCGATTTTCCAGAGACCACAAAACAACTCCAGGATTTCGCAAATCCCAACATAGAAATTCATTGTTTCGTCTAACTGCTGAATATAATTTCATACCGCAAGGACTAAATTCAATTTGAGTTGCTCCACTACCGGTTTTAAAACAACAAACTGGTCCATTTTGGTATAAACCTGAAAAGTAATTTTCGATCCATTTGTAATTTTCAAATTTGTTTTTATAACAATTTATTATAACTACAGTTGTTTTGTAACTTCTTGTAATTATTTGTTAACTATTTAACTTTTTGTTAACTGTTTGTAATTATTTATAACTATTATTATACAACTAATTATTTATATTCAAACTATTTTACAAATTTCGAATATTTCAATCTTTCCATACTTTTCAGTATGGAAAGTATATTTTTACAATTATATTTTTTATATCATACAAAACATAAAGATAAATAATTTTATGTTAAAAACATGGTTGTAAATTGTTTATTGTCTCACCTATGCATTTAGAATAAGTACCAAAAGCCACAAGTCCTGGCATTACCGGATTCTCGCGAATACAGGATACTAAACCAGGAATGTTTGGAAAGTCTTTTTTTAAAAATATATCTTCCGTTTGACGTCCTGGACGTTCCGTGTCGAATTTTCGTAAAACATTTTTATAACCACCCCATACTTCAGTACCTGAATTTACAAATCTTACGCTTAGTGCAGGTTCCACTTCATCTAGCCTAAAACATATTAAACAAGATTTCATATTTTTGAAAAGAAGCTCAGTTTATCACCGAAAGTTTTCACTCATATCATTGTTTTTTTTATTATTAAATTAAGAAAAGTTATTTTTATTTTAAGAATAAAAGATTCCTTTTTATTATTTATAATAAATTAATAAACAACCTTTATAATAGATTAATAAACAACATTTATAATAAATTAATAAACAACATTTATAATAAATTAATTAAACATCATTTACAAACAATTAATAAACAACATTTACAATAAATTAATAAAAGACACCAATGATAAATTATTATCGAACGTAAAATAAATTGAAAGAAAAGGAATATTTATCACAGCAATAAATTTGTAAGTAAAAAATGGTAAATTTCGAAATAAAATAATTTTCAACATACTGATTGTAAGCTCTGTAAGTAGCTCTCAATTGTTTTGTAAATGCGTCCCATAAATGAATGGGAGTCTCTTGACTAGTACTTAAAAAACAACACGTTGCGGGGTTCCAAGAATCCATAAAAGGATACCAACAACTGTCATAAATGAGTCCACCTTCCTTTATACAAAGTGCAGGCTTCAATTCCGAGGATTCTAGATTTATTGATAATCTATTTGAATACAATTCTTTAGGCAATTCGTAAATTCGTATTCTAAAATCTTCTGACGGAACCAGTAAACAAGTCCCGTCTGGCGACCACTGACATCCTTTTGTGTAATTTTCGCAATTTTCAGAAGATTTATATTCCTCTGTGGCGGAACACAAAAGCTTTGGTTGAATTTTCCATCTGTACTGAAGATCTAAAGATCTTACTTCCGCTTCCGCCAAGTCTTTTTGATTCTCGATCAGCACCTACGTGATTTAAAACACATTTTACTAAATTTCGAGAACATTGCAAAACTAAACATTCGAGATTGCGGAAATAAAACTAAAAAATAGTGAAATAAACGAGTGATAAAGTGATATAGAAATTGTCTTTTTTCATATCAATCTAAAATTAGAATTTAGAAACAAAAATATTTGCAAATTATTGATGCATTTGCTTACATTTGTGTCTATTGTAGACTGAACCTGATCTACAATCATATTTAGGGAATTAAATACAATTCGCAATTCTTCACTTCCACTGTCTGGAACATTAGGCGAGTCTTTCATTTCCTCGTTTTGAACTAATTCATCATCTTTTTCTTTATCGTCAGATTTTGTAGAGAAATTTTCAAGTGTGTTAAAATCTACTTCCTTGTGTCCATTTAAACCATTTGATATAATGTTATCACTGTCATTTTTAACTTCTGTTGACAAAATTGGAACCATTGGAACGCTCATTTTCACTTCATTCATTTCCATTTTGTGTTTATAACCTAAACATTAACTATATGAGATTATATACACGAACGTTGTATAATGTATGTTAATTAGTGTTTAAAGAACTAGTTAAACATTTTTATGTTAATTTTCCAAAAAATGGAAAGCAAGAGAATTTTAGGTTAGAAATTAAAAAACACCGTTAAGGAAAACAGAACCACGTGAACATTGTTATTTAACAGAATTGGGAAACATTTTTAAAATCAGTCGAATGCTTCATGAAAACGAAATTGGACAAGTTTTATAAAACATGTAAATGCAGCTTAAAGTTTTATGTCCCTTTTTATTATTGTTTGTTAGAAAAGGACGAACATACACCCTGCAATTGTGAACTCGCGTTAATGTTTTTAACTTTATTTATTTACTTAACATTTAATATAAATTTATAAATAGCAGAAAATACAACACAGATAATGAAATAGCTATTTAATAACCGCGTTTTAAAAAGTAACGGAATCTCTAAAACAAATTCTAAACATGGGTTGAAGCACGGTTTCAACAAAAGTGACATTTAACAACTTTTGAAAGAGGTTATGTACCCGATTTTGACAGTTCTAACATAATCAGCTGTTTCAAGCACACCTCAATAAAGGGAACATTTCTTTGTATACCTTTTTTAAAAGTGAAAATTAGTCGGATTTAACAAAAGAATGAATAAAATATCAAAAATTTTATTGACAAAACCTGTGACATTGAACAATAAGGCTCTACCAGCCATGAAAATTAATAACTCAAACTCGACTGACAATAATACTAATACTATTCAAGCACAACTATTCGCATATATTAGACACTAGAACCCAAATTTCCTAAATCCTTCACTTCAAAGTAAAACACAACAATAAAAATGGTTCGTGTCATTCCTGTGTACAATTTTTGGAAGCAAAATGTCGCACAAATCGAAGAACCCACTGCAACTTGTGTGGCTCATTCCTCCAACAGTGAATTATTGCTCATGTCTTTACAAACTCACTGCATTCAAGTTCATGATTTAACAACAGCAGATCTAAAATTGGTCACTGTCTTCCCAACAGTTGACCTAGTTAACCAATTGATTCATTGTTCAAAAGGAGACTATGTTGCTGCTTTGGAATCAAAGTGCTCCAGAGACGGCGAATCCGATAATAAATTTGTCAGGGTTTATGTAAACTGGTCCACGAGCGATGAAAATCAAGCAATGAGGGCCAGAATAGCCGGCAGAGTTACTCCTAGTTTAAATCGTCCAATGAACAGTTTGGAGATGATAGAATTGCCCTTAAATTTTCAGCCAGTTATTATTTCTTGCTGCCAGGCAACTGGAAATTTGCTCGTTGCTGGAAGATCCACCGCTATTTTGCACGAATTTAAAATCGAAACTTTACAACCTACGAAACTAAAGTTTATTGATTTCGAACCAAGACCCTGGGCTTTGAATTTTTCTTTTACTCCTACTCAGATGGAGATTGTTGAGGATTTTGTCTCGATTATGGATAATTCACACTTTCTTGTTTTCAGGTAACAATAATTATGATAAACGAAGATTTTTTATTAACAGGTATTTAATTTAAACCATTTTAAAAATAAATTTATATCATTTTATAAAAAAATTATCAATCGAATTCTTCAATTTATCAGAGTATAATAAATTCCATTTTCAAACTTAAGTTAGAGAATAAAAGCATTTAGTTAGTAGCATAAGATAATTTATTTAATTAACTTCAAAATAATCAAAATTAAATTTAGTATTTAGATGCATCTTTGTATAAACTTGTTTTTCGTAAATTTTTTAATATCTTTTTGCAATAGTTTTGCAATTTTCTTTTGTCTAGAAATTTTTTAGTGCCTTTTTTTCTTCTAGAAATACAAATTTTGACAAAAAGAAGTGTTCCACGAATCTTACATATATAAATATGTAATTAATTAACATTTTACTACTAATTACATATTTTACTACTTTTACTTATAAATAATTATATTTTTTCACAATAATATATTTAATATATTTTCTCATAATAATATATTTAATATACTTTTTCAGGCTCACAAACCCTCTGTACGAAGACATTGACCACCTGAGCTCTTTAAATTCCGACAATTCCTATTCAAAATCTACCCAATCCACAAATCGTTCAGATTTTGATAACTCACTCTCCACCGAGAATTCGAGCAAACTAGTACAAAATATCAACGAAGAATCCGCGAATAATATCGAACACGAGAAAAATGACTTCAATCAATCCCAAATTAAATCCTCCAGCAAAAATTTCAACTCAAATTGGCTCCAGGCCGTGAAATTAAGAGCAATTGGCGGCAAATTTATAGACTGGGATCGTTTGATCCAGAATGAACGAGAAGAAATCAATTCCCTTGTGCAAGATAAATTGATTGATCCGAATTCTCAACCCTTTACAGTTAATTTTCCTTCAATAAATTTAGAACGCGCGGGACCTGGTCACACTCTAAGTCCTTTTATTTTGAATTCTCCCAACACTGAAGTCTCCATTAAAACTTCTCCCGACAGTGGTTGGTCAGAGAATTTTGAAGTAAAAAATATTCTCAGGCTGGAAATCGCTAAAGATTCTTTCCCCAGCAGAGATTACTTTTCAGCTTCAGCTCTCAAGCCACTTTATCTTGGCACTAAGCAGATTAATTCTTGTTTGAAGAAGTGTATTTTGAGGTCGGACGGCTACAAATATTTGCATGGGATAACTTGTTTGATTTGCACTTCTCAGGAGGGTTATATTTATCATTTTTCTGCTGACAATTGTGAAGATTTGAGTCCGATTTGTCTCACTGCTTATTCTTTCACTGCTCCTGTAAATCACGTTATTTTGGAACATTCTGTTTTACATGCCCTTACGGAAGCGGGTCTTGAATCTTATACTCTACGAATTTCGCATCATGTTGCAAAGAAGTTGATTCAGTCGACCGAGTCGGAGGAAATATGTCCCGATGTTTCTGAGCCTGTTTGTTTAATAGGCTTGCGACCGTTCCTGGGAATAGAGGCAATACTGTGTTCGAAGAGATATATGGCCCTGTTGGCTAAAGCGGAAAATTCCTGGACACTGTATTCTTTAAAGCTCCCTAAACCGGACGAAATATATATCGATATTTTAAACGCAGCGAGAGAACATCAGTCTACGAGTCCTACGACTTATCGACATTTATTGGAGGAAGCTCACACGATCGTGAGATTGGCAAAAGATGTCAATGAAATATTTTCTTGTAGTGATAAAGCAAGAGACGTTCGAGATATTTTCAAAGACGACAGCTCTCTTAAAGTTTCCCATTCGACAAAAAGTACTTTGGATTATCTTTATCACCAGTCTTGTATGCTTTTGGCTGATTATTACATTCAATGTGATTCGGAACTCGATTGGCGACTTTCGATTCCTTATTACAGGATGTCTGGATTAAAAGTGAATCAAGTTCTTTCTAGGATAACTGCTAAGAATTCTCCAGGGTTGGTATTGTTTTTAAAGGAAAATTTGTTGTCAATGAAGAGTGGAGTAGAAGCTGATGAGCTCTTTCAAAGTCATAACGTAGTGGACATTATTGGAGCGGAGAGCAAAGAAGTTTTAGTAAAATTAATTCTCGGAAGTAGTGTTCTGCAAGAGTATGCGACAGATAAATTAATAAAGCTTCTAAGGTGTAAAGAAGACGATGATTATAATCGATTAGTTTTAATAGTTTTGTACGCGGAATCCGGGAGAGAAGAAGAAATCGGCAAATTAATAGAACGTGCTTCCAATGTCTTTGTAGGGAAGATGATTCTAGAATATCCCTTTTTATTATTCGACAATTCGAACGTGAATATCAAAAAATTAGAGACACTCTCCTTCTCCAATTTCTCAAGGATATTAATGCACTGGAAACCAAATCTTTTTGGAGAGATTTTAACTCAACTGATTCATGAAAATGTTCTCTCCTTGCAACAAGTTTTAAAAGTTTTTTTGGAATATTTGCCGTCAAGGGTGGGAAAAGACGGACACTATGCTGCATCGGCTTTGCAATTTTTTATCGAAATTTATTTAAGGAAGTATTTTAAAATTAATGGAGTAACTGAGAAGAAAAATGGTGTTTACGATCTCGCGACAGTCGAGGTTTTCAAGATATTGGTTCGTGCTTATTTAGGAAAGCTGCTACAGACTAGAGTTTCTAATACAGCAGATCAGAAAATATCTAACACTGATGAAATTCATCTTTTTATTAACAAGAGACCTTTTTATTTAAATAAAATGCCCCCTTGCTCAAAGGACTATGGGATTAATTTAGAAAAAGACGTTATTGAAGAGCTTGCTGAAAATGAAGTGAATCAGAATGTGCACAGAGAACTTTTGAAACTTCAAACTTTAATAGCTAGTGGATTTTTACCTGCGGAGTGTTTACAGGAAATTTCACAGTTTTTAGAAACGGAGGAAATTGAAGGATGTTTATCATTAAAGAGTCTGTGTTATCAAAATACTGAACTGGTTACCAAAATGTTGATGGAGAAATGTCCTCAGGTCGTCTTATATTACGCCAAAGTAAGAATTATTTTTGTTGTAGCTTTTGTAGACAAATTTTTTAACATATTGAAAGTGGAGATATACAAAATACGTAAATGAAAATAAAATAAATAAAAGAACATAAAATGAATAAAAGAACAAAATAAATATAGAATAATAATAGTAATAATAATGAATGTAGAATAAATATTAGAATGCAAAATAAATAAATACAAATTAAATGAATACAGAATAAAAAAATACCTACAAAATAAATTCAAAATCAATAAACAAAAAAAAGATTGGTAATATATAAAAAATAAAAATATATATACTAAATAGAAAAAAATTAGAATACAAAAAGTACAAAATACACTATTTAATGATAATTTCTAATTCTTTTTTTTTCAGGACATGTATACCAACGATTGGGAATGGGAAGCTTTAGTAAAAATGTTACAAAATAGAATATTATTAATAAAAACTAATCAGGGATTGCCAAGCTTTTTCGAACAAACATTAGTTGGTAAGTTTGCAAAAAATATTAAAGCATGTAAAAATAACTAAAATAATTCAAAATTAAAACAATTTCTTCAAGATTTAAAGAAGTTACTAAAAAAGAAGAGATATTACTAAAAAAAAAGAGTAAATACTAGAAAAAAGAGTAAATACTAGAAAAAAGAGTAAATATTAGAAAAAAAGAGTAAATACTAGAAAAAAGAATAAATACTAGAAAAACGAGTAAATATTAGAAAAAAGAGTAAATATTAGAAAAAGAGTAAATACTAGAAAAAAGAGAAATTACTAAAAGACAAATTACTAAAAAAAAGAGTAAATACTAAAGAAAAGAGAAATTACTAAAAGAAAAAAGAAATTGCTAAAAGAACAGAAAACTACTAAGGGGTCATCCACATATTACGTGATATCCATGAGGGGGGGAGGGGGTTAGACAAAGTATCACGCTCCATTATAAATTAATATTAAAACAATAGAAAAGTGATATGTGGATGACCCCTAAAGAAAAATTTGTTTAAAAAGTAGAGAAAGTGATTAATTAAAATTACTTACAAAAAAAGTAGCCCAACAAAAAAAAGGTACCAAAAAGGTTTTTAAAAAAATAGAAAAAAAAGTAGAAAAATACACTTTCATTATTGGTGAGAATGTAAAAATAAAAAAAGAAGTTTCTTAAAAAGGGTTCTGTCCGTTAATCTGTTAATAAATAAAAAAATCTGTTAATAAATTCAAAAACTTAACTATATCGGTAATGAATTTAACAAAGAAATTTTTGATTTCAGATACTTTAACTCATGTAGCAAAACATTTACCTCTGAAGGCGTTAAACGCCATTTTACCGCAAGATGATCGGGAATCATATGAGCACTACATGCACATTCATACTCAAATTGAATTAGCAGATCGTATAAAGTCAGTGATGATGAAAAATTATTTACAAAAAATTGTACCAAAGGATGATGATCGGATCGTGGGATTTTTGCGCTCTAGGCAAGATTAAATAATTGCGCCCCAGTTCCTATTGAAAATACGACGTATTTCATAATTACACGCGGTATTTGTCGATAAAAATGAATTGACTTTTTTAAACAGTTTCCTTTTAAACTTAGATTTTTAAACTTATCAAGCCAGTGAAAATCAGGGTCTCTGCTTGACCGGGAAAAACCGAGGAAATGCAAAAAATCATTAGCCGGAAAATTGCAATTTCTGGAAAATGCATAGAAAATCAAATTAATCCCAATTTACGAATTAATCATTAAAATAAAAATAATAACTAGAATGTTAAAATTCAGAGTGTTGTTAAAAATAAGTTTAAATGTATAATAAACGCGAATTTCTCGAAAGGTTTTACTTTCAAGAAATGTTGCGTTTTGTGCGGAGAAATTGAAAAAATTTGACCGGGAATTCGTAAAAAAGTGGCCACCCTGACAAATGTTGATCAATTTTTATCAAAAGGAAATTTGTAGAATTAAATATTATATAATATAACAAAATGCTTAATAGTTTCTGTCATTAAATAGAGAAAGCGTTTTAAAATTTTGAGAATATTTTACTGTTGAAAATGTTGATTATTTATTATGTCTGCGTTACTGGAAATAAGAAATTATTGTCATTCTGTAGATGTATGTATACGTAAATGTAATATGACGTTTATTCCTTAATTTTTATATTTATGTGTTAGAATTTAAAAAGTTATATGAAAGTGAATTCTAGTAATGAATTAGTATATCATTGCAGTATTACATTTTCAGTATAATGCAGTACAAATTAAGATACCTTGAAATTTATAAAAGTTTATAAACCTTTTATTGACTAAAATTACCAATTTTCTAAAAAGCCTGATAAAAATGTCATAAAAATCAGCGCAAAATTTGCAATTTCATTTATAATTTTTAGATTTTTATTTAAAATTTAGAATTTTATTTCAAATTTAGATTTTTATTTGAAATATAGATTTTTATTTAAAATATAGATTTTTATTTCAAATTTAGATTTTGATTTAAAATTTTACTGTTCATGTCGTAAAATAATAAAACATAGCACAACTTTTAAAAATAATATATATATATATGTGTGAAATGGAACAAAGTAATCTATCAAAGAGACACTTATTAAACATTGCCTGTTTTCGATGTTTTTGTAAGAGTTTTCCCTACTATTTATACATTTTTCATGTAATTACTACTATAGGAGTTTATCAAATTGTTAAAGATATCAATTGATTAGAAGGTTTACAATTTAGAAGTGTTCATTTCTATCTACTTTTTCAAATTCAAAAAAACCTTTTTTTTTATTTCGTTGCGAACGAAATAAAGAAATATCTAACAATTCTTCTCTTCATGTGATGTTCTTTTTATTAAAAGAAATATGACTTTCCAGCTTTTACCTTTATTTATGAGCTTCATAATTTTACCAATGACTTCATAATCAAATATGTATTGTTAAAACCAAAAATAAAGATTCTATTATTAAGCAACAGAAATTACTTACTGCAAAAAGAGAAAAACCTTCCAAATTTTATGTTTTTGACTTTAATGGGTGCATTTTTATACAATTATAAAAATAAAATATCAGAAGCAAGTAAAAAAATTAAATGTCGAGTTCTTTTCTATTAAAAAGGATTTATGCACATTTGTACTAAGGCGATAATATGTTTTAGATGTTTATTAATAAAATTCAAATTACTTTCACATTTTAGGCAACAAAAGTGGGATCACTTACAATTAGATTTTGGGTAAAAATTCAAACTAACATTCAGTCTCAATAAAATACATAACATGTAACGATTATAATTATAGATCCAATTAAATCTTTCTTTAAAGTACAAAAGTAAATATGAAAATCAAAATAAATCGATTCAGGTGTTTTCAAAATCCCATTGGCATGTTTCTATATTTAAATTGCTAAACTGCTCTGCTGAAATTGTCATGGGTTGGTCTTCTGCTAAAAATGTATTATTATTAATTCTTGTTGATAATAATTATTATCATTATTTATTCCATTTATATAATAATAATAATTCTGCATCTTAATAATAATAATAATTATTATTATTAAATATAATTAATAAATTATTAATGATTAAATATTATTAATAAATTATTAATGATTAAATATTATTAATAAATTATTAATATTATTAAATAAAATAGTAATCATTATTATTATTATTCCTAATCGAATACTATTATTTAGTTTGATAAAACTATGACTTTAAATATTAACAAAATTTATAATTTTAAAAAATTACCAGTAGATTCACTCTTTTTGTGATGAATCGGCGTGACAATTTTCAAGATATCAATTAATGTTTCATCCGTCTTTTTGCATTGCTTAAAAAATGGATGCGAAATTAGCTGAGATGCTGAAGGTCGATTACCAGGATCACGTTGCAGGCATACTTCTGTGATTGAGTGAAAAGGTTCTGAAAATTTTCGTGTTGATAAGGACTCTATACGCTTGTCGATTACGTTTAGACTGCTATCACTAGCATCACCATTTGCTGAAATAAAAATACATAAATACAATAGATAATAGTACGTGTCAATATGAATAAAAAATGTATAAATAAAAAATAAAATAAATGCAATAAATTGAAAAATAAAAATATATAAAGTAAACGAATAAAAATAAATTAAGAAATTAAACAAAATTGAAAAATAAAAATATATAAAGTAACCGAATAAAAATAAATCAAGAAATTAAACAAAATTTAAAAATAAAAATTCATAAAGTAACCGAATAAAAATATATAAAGAAATTAAATAAAAAAATATATGTTCATGAACTTAATAAATACAATTAAATGATTTTTGTTAAATAATATGGTAGCAATAAAATAAGAATTTACATTGTTTTATTTGCTCAGTATCTCCTGGAAATGTTGAGCGATCAATTATATGAGGAGCGCATCCTTGCACCTTTTCTGTTAACATGAGAGTTTCTGGCATATCGTAAAATGGAACAACACCATTTGCAAGTTCACAAATTGTCATCCCAATACTGTAAATATCGGACTTTTCATTGTATCCCCGAAGATCCTGAAAAAAGCGTTCAAAATTTAGCTTTCTTTAGAATACTAAGACAATAGTGCTTCAAATTTGTGTGTGTGACAACATTGAACAAAGCTTCCTCTTGAGGAAGCAAAAATGAATATTTGTTTTACTATCTGAATATTTATTTCATTAATTTTCGTAATCTTTAAAATTTCTGTTATTTCTTTCTATTAATATGTAAATAATAAATCTACACATTTTATAATAAATCTATACATTCCATAATAAATCTACTCATGTTACAATAAATTGTTTACCCTGGATATTTACTTGTTTAAGCAGCTCTGGACTCAGCCACTTTAAATTCGGAGCAATTGACTTTGGAAAAGAAAAAACATTCTTTTGCCATTTTCCTTTTTCTGTTATTTCACACGAATACCTTAATCCGGATATACAGGCTTGTCCCAAAACGGATATTAGAATATGACTTGCTTTTATTCCTCTAAAAAGATAAAATACACAAAATTAAGCAATAAAAAAAATTACGTAAAATTGACATTGTAAAAAGATGTAAAAACTGATATTGTAGAACATGTAATTACATATTTAATTACATGATATTATTTTATTATTTTGTACACCAGTAGGAATAATATTCTAATGTCCCAATAAATAAAATAAAGGAAAATATTTTTTTCAAAGTTGTTTGTTGATTTCTTACCTGTGTATTAACCCCCGCTTATGAATGTATTCAAGTCCCTGTAAAACGTCTCTCAATACAAACGCTATTACTAGTTCTGGAAGTCCCTCAGGAAAGTAATCATTTATCAAATTACTACAAGATCCGTATGCCATAAGAGGAGATACAACGCATAATGATTGTTCAAAAACAAAAGCACTTAGGTATGGTAAAATATTCGGATGTTGCATTTGTCGAATTTTGACAATTTCTTCTTCAATAAGATTGTACTCGTTCTGTTCTAAACTATCTAAATAAAATCTTTTTATAACCACCGGTTTATTAGTCATTTTGTAAAATGCTAAATTCACTGAACCTGTTCCATTATTACAGGTACCTGTAAAATAAAATTCGTTTTATTCTCAGACTGTATATTTATATATCGAAAATAAAATTAATGTCATAAACTGTTATTACTCTACACAAAACAGTAAAATTGAATAGTGTCAAAATCACTAAATATTTGATTTTATAACATTTTTTTGAAAATAA
Source organism: Ganaspis sp. Gsp50 (assembly GCA_011057455.1). Lineage (NCBI taxonomy): Eukaryota > Metazoa > Arthropoda > Insecta > Hymenoptera > Figitidae > Ganaspis > Ganaspis sp. Gsp50. Next base: position 30,708 of record WNHD01000080.1, read on the forward strand.
TTATAAGTGGTACTAATTTGTTAATTGATGGAAAGTAAACAAAGTCTTTTTGGTACATTATTTTGTCTGTATTCTTAATTTCTTGAAAACACAAAAACTTACCAATGACAATATTAACGTCATAACAAAACGGGTCGGAGTCATACATTATGTATGTATTTATATTTTTACATAAACAAATAAATTATCCATGGCCTAGAAAAACAACAATATAAGTACTTTTTATATTCATAATAAATAGAAACTTCTAAATAACACCGTGAAGAAAATAGCTTCATTAGTTTCCAGCTTGCTTGTAATAAAGTGACTTTTGTTAATAAAAATAAGTTTTTACCTTTTGTTTATTTATTTTAGACAGTTCTTTGATTGTTTTCAATCATAACCTAATTTATTTTTGTCTAAATTCAAACAATTTATTCTGACATAAAACAAGATTTCTACCTTACCTTTTTTAAAGACAAGTTTACAGTAGAATAGTTTACTACAATAGGAATTTCAAATTTGTTGTTGACTACAATGGAATTTTGTCCAGTTTAAATTAAAGAAATTTGAATTGTAAACTAGCCTTTTCTTCAACTTGCCTATTGATTGGGCTTAATATCGTCCAATGGAGACGCAGATATTTACATTCGACCAATCAGAAAAACAGCTGCTGCCGCCTGAACGTTTTTGAAACAACTGTTGTGCTTTTGTATTAATTTGCCGTTAAAGTTAGAACCGGTGATGCATTCAGCAATTTAATATGTGAAAAAATGAACTTTTGAGTGAAATAATTTTATATTATACGTGTTTTTAGTGTCATATTTTATGAATTAACTATTAAGGAAGTGTTTTTTTATTTATATTAACAAAAAATGGCAGATAGAAGAGCAAAATACAAACAAAAGGGACGTAATTTTGGAGATGTTGAGCAAAGTCGTTTAACTCGATTGGAAAAGCAAGATCAACGAAGGAAGGAAATTCGTTCGCAGAATTTTTCAAGGCTTAGACATATAACCGAATCATCAAAACCACAATCACCTGGTAAAGTTCCACATATTTTTGTTACATCTGCTAATGAATAATTTGGTTAATTTGCTTCATAACATGAAAAATAGTGACTGCTTTTACAGGAATATGTTTTTGTTTTTGTTACATTTATTCACATGAGATAAACATTTTCATAGGCTTGTCCTTGGAATTTTTTCCCACGCTTCCAAAGCTTCCAAATATTTTTTATTTTAGGTTAGAATGATGTGTTTTATTCAGAAGATTCTTTTAATCTGAAAAATTTTTCTCTGGAAGGAAAACGTTCGATAATTTTACGTCTGTTTCAGATCATTTTCTATTTCTATATTAGTTCTAAATCATGAACAAATAATGTTTATTGATACCACGTAAGGCATGCATCTTAAAATTTTGATTTATTTAGACTTACAGCCGTACGAAATAATTGTTTAGGTTATGAAAGGTTAAATCTGTCCACGATCAGCTTCCTAATTTTTATTTTAAACTACTTTCAATGACAATAAGTAACTTTAACCAGTTAATTATCCATTGAATTTTATCATTTTATTCCGCAAAACATTCGGAGTTTTGCTTTAGGTTCTTTTACAGCATAAATAACTACAATTACTGACATTGAAAATACCAATTTTGTGACATTTTGAATTAGATTCTTTTTCTATTAACAATTTTTCATGTGTAATATTTTTTCTTTTCAGAAATGCTACATTATTAATTTTTTATTTCTGACAATTTTGGTAATTTATTATGTGTACGTGAAAACAAATTTTTGAAAATTTGTTTTGAAAGTTTATGTTTTGAAAAATTATGTTTAGAAAATTTAAGTTTTGAAAATGTGTTTTGAAAATTTATGTTTTGAAAATGTACTTATGTAAATAAAATTGCGTTAAATGCATAACGAAATGAGTATTACAAAAAGTAATTTATTTAATAGTTATTTATTTGAATAGATAAAAATTTATTTTGCAGAAAAACCAGTAACTTCTCGTACTGAAAAACTCGCAAGTTGGAAGAAGCAGAAAGAATTGAAGAAGAAAACTGAGAAAAAAGTAGTAAAACCTCCTTTCAAAGTGGGCATAGTACATCATCGTGCATTTTCACCCCCTTTTATTAATTCTAATCTTCCAAGTTGTTCTCATTGGAATGTGCAATCGCAAAATAAAATAAAGTCTGAACCATCAACTCCAAATGTTAAAAAAATTACCCGCGTTACGGAAAAACGTCTTGCTGCTAAAGCAGCTGCAAAAGCTGCTGCAGCAGCATTGACTAAAAAATCCTTTGCACCTCCAAATCACAAATTTAAACCTCCTGAAGGTTTGCCTAATATTCCCTTGTTTGGGCGAATTAAAAAAGGAAGTATCGACACATCAGAATTCACTTGGAATTTAAGTGACAAAAAGACACTAAGAAAGTCCGGAATTAAGACACCTCGGGCTAGTCAACGCAAAAGCTCAATCTCCTCGTCTCGCGAGGAATCGCGAGCATTATCTTTATCTTCACGAGGAAGTAAAAAATTCAAGTCTGATTCCAATGAACAAGAAGTTACAACTGCACCTAAAGCACTCAAGACCAGAGCTTCATATTCTTTTAGAAAACGACCCTCCGAGTCGTCCAGTGATTCCCTATTGTTGCAAGTTACTTCTGAAGACACTGAAGTTTTTACCTCCCCAATCCCAGAATTATCAACCAGCAATGAAGGTAAGAAAACCATGGATGAAACAATAACAATTTTTTCTCAATCTTTAGAAAGAAATCAAATTTCTTCCATTAAAGTAAACGAAGAATCAATTAAATCAACATCAACCGAAGGTGATTCTATAAAACTGCAAGTAACAGATTTATCTGAAGAGCACTTTTCAAAAATAACAGATCTGGATGATGACTCTTTCAAAACAGCAGATCAAGCAGATTCTCGAGATGTTTCTTTAAAAACTGATCGAGATTCTTTCCGAACAGATCTTTGCAAAAAGGCTCAAGATTCTTCTAAAGCAGATCAAGATTCTTGCGAAGCAGATCAAGATTCTTGCAAAATAGGTCAAGAAGTTTCGTTGAAAGCAACAAATGAAGAAGAGGATTCTTCGGAAGCAGATCAAGCGGATACAGGACTTCCCAACAATTCTGAAAAATCATTTAATGAATCGCTGAATCTGGCTCTCTTTTCCCCGTACGTTGTTACTAGACGAGGAAAAAAAGAAGCTAGAAAAGAGCAAAAAATACGTAGAGGATTTAATCATTCTCCTGAAGAGATTCCAACCAAAGAGACAGTAATGCAAAACTTGAACGTCTCCATAGAAGAAGAGAAACGAACAGCTCAGTACTTCAAGTGTCTCCTCGAAGGAGAAACAAACAGATTAAGCGAGCGATGCGATCTCTGGAGTGATATAATTGAGAAAGAAAATCCTCCCGAGGAAGCGAAAGAAATTATAGAGCAGGCCATTGGACAAACAAGATTACTCATGAGAAGTAAATTCAAACAGTTTGCAGGTCTTGTTGCACAGTGCGAGGACGGCTCTGGCGATTGTCTAATATCCTGTAAAGATCTTCAAGGTTTTTGGGACATGATGAACGTGACCGTGAAAAATTGTGAAGATCGTTTCCAGAAGGTGGAAGAATTAAAAGCCCGAGATTGGAAAGAAGAAGAAACCCAGACACTAAAAATAAAAAAGGCTCCAACAAGAAAACGACTTCCAAGTAAAAAATCTCCCTTAAAGAATTCACCGAATAAAAAGCCATCTGCCAAAAGTTCCTTACGAGCCATGATTATGGCTGAGAGGCAAAGATTGAAACAATTGAAAGATATTTCTGACGCGAAAGTTGACGAGTGTCCTGAAGTGACTATCTCGGATCGAAGACTTTCGATTGCACCACAAGATATGAAAAGAGTGAGTTTTTCTGTTTCTGAAAAGTTCACTGTTCGTAGAGCAAGTCTGAGATCTCAGGAGGAAATTGATAACGAGAAGGGCATGGAGGTGGAAACTGGCAATGTTCATGTTCATTTGGATGAGTCTATCATTTACATAAATTCGGAGCAAACGCCAGGAAAGAGTATTCTAAAGCGTATCAAGGTTGAAAATAAATTAGACGATTCGCGTGTACTAAGATCCACTCAAAAGGTTAATTTCAACGATAAGGTTGAATTGAATGAAATAGAAACAAAAGAGAAAATGGAGAGTCTTTTCAATTTTACTACAGACAGAGTTAATAGCACGGATTTCGAAGAAGAATGTGTTCCCGAAGTGCATATTCGAGCTGAGAAAAAATTAAATTTCGAAGATATGAGTTTCAATGAGGCTGCAAATGCCCCGGAAGAAGATGATTCAGTTTTTGCCGAAACGCCCAGTAAAGTTCTTCAGACACCAAAATTAACAACAAATTCCGAGAGCTCTAGTGCAAAAAAGAACAAAGAAAATAAATCAAAATCACCAAGATCTGTCAAGAAAACAAAAATGAATCTAGATCTTTCTATTTCGCAAAAAGAGATCAAAGAGGAAGACAATTTAGAGACAACATGGAAGTCGCCAAGATTGGCTAAAAAGAATAAAATAAATTTGGATTTAGATAATTCTATTTCTGTTGAAGGACAAGATGAAGAGAATAAAGATGAAGAGAATAAAGATGAAGAGAAGAAAGATGAAGAAAATAAAGATGAAGAAATGAAAAAATACATTTGGAAGTCGCCAAGATTAGCTAAAAACAATATGACTTCTGATTTTGAAATTTCGAGCTCGGAGAAGATAAAAAAACTCACGCCAATATTGAAAAAGAACAAAAAGATTAATTTCGATTCAGGCAACTCTTCAGTGGAAAGGGTCCAAGTAGATGAGGACGATGAAGAAATAAAAGAGAGAAAACTTACCTGGAAGTCGCCGAGATCGGTTAAAACGAATAAAGTCGATGCTTCTAGTACGGAGAAAATTATGAAAAATAAAAAACTCACGCCAAAATCACCAAAGTTGAGTAGAAGCAAGAAAATCAATCTGGATTTAGAAAATTCTTTTCCAGTGGAAGAATCACCAGTAGAAGAAAATGAAGAAATTAAAAATACGTGGAAGTCGCCAAGATTAGCTAAAAATAATAAATTAACTTCTAATATCGAGAATCCTAGTGTAGAAAAGCTGAAGGAAAAAGCTCTCACTCCGAAATCACCAAAATTAACGAAACAAAATACAATTAATTTGGATTTAGAAAGTTTGAATTTAATGGAAGATGATGATGATAACACTTTCAGCAGATCTTTAAGAAATAGAACAGTAACTGGAAATCTAACACCAAAATCTGCCAAGAAAATGAATGTAAGTGTATTATTTATTTTTATTATTTTTTTACCTTTTTATTGTGTATTTATTTATTATTTATTTACTTTTTCATTATTTATTTACTTTTTATTACGTATTTACTTTTTTATAATTCATTTATTTGGTAGTTTTAATTTCAAAAATTGCAGGCACAATAAAATGTATAATTTTCAGAATTCCAGTACTGATGTAAAGCAATTTGATAGTCCTTCAAGCACCAAAAGTTTGAGAAAAATGCGTAAAAGTCCAAAACGGAAAAGCGGAGGAAAGGAAAATGAAAACGAGGAATACAAAAAGGTACAAAGAAATTGACGTACAAAGTTATATTTATTAGAGCACTGCAAAAATAAAAATTGGTAACAAAACATTTTATCCTCCATTTTTTTATTTTAAAATAATTTTCTTTAATCTTCAATAGCTTTTTTTCAAACTTTCAATTTATTTTTATTTTCTTCAACGTTTTTTATACTGAAGTTTTCAACCCTTTTTTCGTTTACGGAAAAGGAAAGCAAATTTCTTTTTTTACATTTACATAGTAGTTTTCAGTATTATTTTTCATAATATTTTTTCAGTAGTTTTACATAGTATTTTCAAACTAATACTAGTTTTTCAGTTTGAATTATTCTAGATTTTTAGTTATCTTTATTATTTTTAAGTCATTTTTTGCTAACATTGAAAAAAGGTCGTTTTAAAATTACAGAAGGTACGATTACATGATTCAACACCTGATAAATCTTTGATGTCAGAAACTAAATCTCCAAGATCAGGAAAAAGTAACTTGAGAAGTGCTGATAAATTATTTAGTGTGGAGGTAATTATTTTATATTATGTAATTCATGTTTCAATATTTTTTTTTGAAACTAAATAAACTGTTCATCTTACAGTTGATGGGTGAGGAAAATGCTTCTTCTAATTTAGAGACAGAAAGTCTGGTAGATTCGAAGAAAAAGATCAACACTAAGAATATTCTTACTGAAAAAAGCAAAAACTTGAAGGTTTACAATCAATTTTATTCTATTTTATTTTATTCTGTTTTATTTTATTCTGTTTTATTTTATTCTATTTTATTTTATTCTGTTTTATTTTATTTTATTCTATTTTATTTTATTCTATTTTATTTTAATCTGTTTTATTTTATTCTAATTCATTTTATTCTATTTTAAAATTATAAATGCATCTGTTTTTCCCATGCATTTATTATTATACTATATCTATTATTCATCTATTTTAAAATCTATTTATTATTAAATTATTTATCATGAATTATTTTTGTTTCTTTCTTTTTCTATTTATCTTTTAATATATATGTTGCAATTTATTTATTTTAAAATATCTGTTACAATTTATCTATTTTAATACATGTATTACAATTTATCCATTTTAATACATCTATTACAATTTGTCTATTTTAATACATCTATCACAATTTATCTATTTTAATACATTTATTATAGTTTATCTACTTAAATATACTTTTATATAACTGCTTTAACATAACAATTATAATACACCTATTCTAAAGTATCTATTACTTTTTAAAGGATTTCCTGAATGCATCCTTGAAAGATTTGCGAATATCCAAACCGAAAACACCTAGGAGAAGTATGAGGATTCCTGAAAATGAGTTGTTGGGTGAAAAGGAGAATGAAACCCCAGGAATATTTAAACGTGAACATCCACTACAAGAAAAAGAAAACAAAAATGTTTTCAACAGTCCCAAAGATAGTCCAAAGCCGATTGAAACACCCAGCAAACGGAAATCGATTAAAAGAAGCATGAGCTGCCATGGTAAGTACAAAATTCTTTTAATTTAATGTCTTAATTTCAACAAAAAATGTTTCTTAAATAAATCTAAAATACACAGCTTTTAATTTAAAATCCTTTTCAAAAAAATTATACCAATTCGTTTAGTCAATTTAAAGAACTTGTCACAGAGATTATCAGTTCTCAATTAGTAGCTTTTTCTACATCTCTGATTATTTAAAAAATATTTTAGCAAAGAGGTTCTTTTTTTCAGAAATTCCAATTGTTGTTAAAATTGTTCGAAATTATTGTTTTCAATAAACAAAACAGTAGAGAACCTTAAGAAAAATGTTTTGATGAATATTCCTTCCTGTCAGAGGAAGTTATACGTGCTTGCAAATAGAGGAAATTATATGTTGCTTCCTCATAAAGGAAGTTATATATTGCTTCCTCTTAAAGGGAGTTTTTTAAAACAATTTTTAAGAAATATTTTTTTAAATCTAGTTGCTGAATGCCAAATGGAATTCTTGTCAACGTCGCAGTTGCAACGCAGCAACTCGAGCAAATTAAAAAAAAGCTTAAACAGTCGACGTAGTTTGAATCCAGCATCCTTTACATCAACTTAAACTAAAATCTTCAATTCATGAGACATGCGGTCTTTATAAAATATAATGTTTGATTAATTAATTAAGAAGAATGTACAATAAAAACAATAGATTTATGGTTTAAGTCGATGTAAACAAAAATCTGCGATTTGTGAGACTCGCGGTTTTAATCTTTAAAAATATAAATGTTTGATTGATAAACTAAAAAAAAATGTACAATAAAAGCGCTGGATTTATAATTTTAAGAGATATTCAACACCAACCACTATTCTTATCAAAATAATTTTTTAAACAAAAAATATGTACATTTTAAAAAACAATATGACTAGAATGACGGTAAATATTTACATCTTCTTTATCGTTTACTTTTAAACATAAATTCTAAATTACAATAAAAAATATTACACATCTTATTACAGAGTAGTGGTAAAAAAAGCGATTGTATTGTCTTCGTTTTGTATCTTTATGAAGTAAATAAACTTCAAATTATTTTTAAGAAACTACATAAGAAACCGTTTATATACTATTGATAATTGTCGGCATTATAAGTCGTCATTTAATTAAAATTAAATTTTCTTTATATACAATCTTTTTTTTTATTTTATATTCATTGTAAACATTTATTTTATATTTTGTGTTTACAATACCGTCGAAATGATTTTGGAAAAGGTTTTCTTATGGTTGTTTGTGTCCATGCAATATATTTTTGTTTCTTTAATATACTGAAAGTTATTAATATTCTGCCATAAGGGAGGAGATTCGAATTATTTGTGATTATAATATTTGAAAATTAATATAATTTACACCCAGCAACGGGTGATCTACGCATGATTATGTTCTTGCTAAAATTGTATTCATAAAAAAAAGTAAGCTTAATAAACAAACACTTATTTTTTTCACAAAAACAGATGTTTTAAGTTCTTGATAAAGTTAAGTAAATATGTAGTAATTAGTAGGAAAGTTTTTATGAACTCAAATTATAATTTGGCATTTCTTTAAAATTAATTTTAAGAAATAAATAATAAAAATTTTGCATATTGTCAGAAGATACTCCCAAGTTTACGGAATTTGTAATTATTAATTTGAATTTGAAAATTAATTTTTCGAATCTTTAATTTTGATTTGCAGATAAATTATTAATTTGAATTTAAAGATAAATTATCAATTTGAATTTGAAGATGAATTATTAATTAGAATTTGAAAATTAATTTTTCGAATCTTTAATTAATTTTGATTTGCAGATAAATTATTAATTTGAATTTAAAGATAATTTGAATTTAAAGATAAATTATCAATTTTAATTTTAAATTTAAAGATGAATTATTAATTTTAATTTTAAATTTAAAGATGAATTATTAATTTTAATTTTAAAATTAATTATTAATTTAAATTTAAAGATAAATTATTAATTTGAATTTAAAGATGAATCATTAATTTGGACTTGAAGAAAATTATTTTAATCGTTTATGAAATTAATTTCATAGAACGATAAAACAAAAATTAAAGCGAATTTAAAATTAAACAATCAAAAAGTGCATAACGAAACTTATTGTGAAATTTGAAATCATAGAAAATGTACTTTTTTATGAAATTGACAAAACCTTTCTTGTAAAATAATAAAATAGTAAAATAAATATTAAAATACGGTAAAATTAAATGATATTTTTATAAAAAAAGGATTATACATTAAAATATTTCTTACATGTTTGTGTCACACGTTAGTGCACATTTATAATTGTTATTGTAATTACATTGTTACAACTTTCACTTTCAGCTTTTAGAACAGAATTTATTCTTGAACTATTGTTTTCCTTTATTCAGAAATTTTTAATAACATTTTCACACTATTATTTTAATAACATTTTCTCATTATTTTTATTACAATCTGAAAACAAATCAAGTTTTACTTTAGTCGTTTATTATTTTTATCATAGATTCGGATTTTTATTTTTATCAAACGTTTGAATTTACATTTCCATCACACCTTAAATTCAAATTTTTATTTTATCACATATTAAATTCGAATTTGTATATCACATAAATTCAAATTTTTATTTTATCACACAGACTCGTATTTTCACGTTTATCACACATATTTGGAGCGTTTACTGTATCAAAATTTACAAAAATTGTGGTTACCAGTATCTACGACTGCACTAAATATATTGTGAATTTCAGAAACTTTCCAATCACTTTAAAGGAAAATAGAAGCACTTAAAAATATTTTTTGCAAACAAATTTGATTAATTAATTAATTTAAAAACGTACAATATTTGTATTTCCATTTTTGCGCATTTATTTATTTCCATAAAAAAATTCGTAACGATTGTTAACGTTTTGCAAAACAAGTTCATGAAGGAAGCTTCTAGTTGTAAATATCAAGTCTAAAATTCTGGGAGGATTGATTAATTAATGAAGCTTGTTATCAACAGGTTGTCATTGTTTGAAACAATAACCTTGAGATACGAAATTTGAACGATCAATGGTCTCGTGTGTGAAAGAAATCAATGGGTTGAGAGAGGCCTAGAGGAAAGAAACATTTATTTCTCATGTATCTAAAAGCTGATTGTGCACATATGGACATTGATCGCGGTCCTGGGCTTGACAGGTGGCGCAATTATATTGAACATTTTAGAAAAGAAAATTTGTTTCAAGTCAAAATTCATCGAAATTCAATTCAAACATTTCTTCCATTCTTTCAATTTTTAACATTTTCTTAATTTTTAACATTTTTTCAATATCTAACACAAGCCTTTTTTCTAAACACATGCTTTCTTATTTTTTTAATTCTTACAAAAAATATGCATTTATTCAGATTAATTTTTCCGATTTTAAAAGAAAACACACATTCATTAAGATGTGTTTTATCTATTTTTTTTAAAAAATAGAAAACGTCTTTTTTAAAATATAGAAAACGTCTTTTTTAAAATATATTTTTAGATGTGTTTCCTAGAAATTGAAAAAATTTTGAAATAAAATTTCAATAATCTTAATTTTTTCTAAATGTTCAATAAATCAATAGAAGCATGGTTTTTATTTATTTATTTTTACAGAAATCAAATTTATTTGATAATAATCCATGATTCTTGATTTGATTCAAACAAATTGACGAATAGTTGAAATTAATTTGAATCAAATTTATTAGATGTGAGAAATTATATAATAATAGGAATAATAAATAATAATAATAATAATAATAGTAATAACAATAATAATAAATAATTAATAACAATAATAAATAATTAATAACAATAATAAATTATTAATAACAATAATAAATTATTAATAACAATAATAGTAATAACAATAATCATAATAATTAATAACAATAATAATAATAATAATAATAGTAATAACAACAATGATAATAAATATAATATAATAATAAATAAGCAGTAATTGTTAAAAAGAAATAGACATTTTTTAACCAGCTTTTAGAAAACTTGTCTACATATTTAGACGTTCTTTTTCTAGTAATTACAGAAAATAATAAATCATACTCAAATCTGAATTTAATATAAAAAAATAGTGTTCCGTGAAGGGTACGGAATTAAATAATACTAAAATGAAAAACACTGATTAGTGTTAAAATTGGAATTGAATACAAAACAAATTTTAAAATTCTGCAATATTGATATTTAATTTTTTAAATTTGATTTTAATATTTAAATAAATGTGTGATGTCTATAATAGATTTACTTTTTGTTATTTTAAATTTTAAAGTTCCAGTAGATTTGAAATGCGCATTTATTTCAAGAATAATTAAAACAATTACGAATAATTAAGGAAAGAGATAAAGTTTCCATTTCCGTTGAAGTAGCTTTTGTTTTTATAGATTAAATAACGATTTAGTAAATATTCGTTTTGCAAAAGTGAAATATTTATCAAAATTCATTTAAACGAAGTAACATAATTTTTAAATGTATATAAATTGCATTGTAATTGTTAATAAATAATAATAGAATTTTGTAAAAAAAATTGCTACAGCTTTATTGTATATTTGTTTAATTTATTTTGTTAAATTTATGATTTGTTTAATTCTACGGTTTATTTTTCAAAACTTATAATTTGTTTATTTTTATTGTTTATTTTTTAAAAGATTAGTTTTATTTTTTTAAATTTATGATTTGGTTCTATGGTTTATTTTTTAAGATTTATGTTCATTTTTATGGTTTATTTTTTAAAATTTTAGTTTTATTTTTTAACTTTCTGATTTGTTTAGTTTATGGTTTATTCTTTAAAATTTTAGTTTTATTTTTTAATTTTCTGATTTGTTCAGTTTATGGTTTATTTTCTAAAATTCATTTGTTTAGTTTTATTGCACACATGTTGAAATTTACAATTTGTCTAGTTTTATGAATTTGTTCAAAACTTATGGTGTTTTAGTTTTGTTTCTTTAGTTTTGTACAATTTTTGTTTTTTTTGTTTGTTCATTTGTTTAGTTTTACGATTCAATTGTCTAGTATGGTGCACTTTGATGGTTAACGATTAAAAATGTGAATAATTAATAAAAATATGAGAGTTTTTTGCAGAAGTGAGTGAGATTATTCGAAAGGTTCCCGCTGAAAGGAATCGGGTGGCAAGTGGAGAAAGCAGAGCTGGGAGCGGCAAGTCACGGCGACGTGAGTAGAAGCTACAACAGAAGCGGCGCAATGCATCCCCACCAAGAAACAGCAGTGAATAGCAGTGAGAATCTCTTGCTCGCTTGTTGCGAACGCACCTTCCAGTTTCCAGTGCTCATTGTCATGGCTTAGCATGACGTATAGGTGACAATATTTTTCAATGAAATGGAGAGATGTCATCGGTTGTGGATTTTTGTGAACGGGAGACGTGATAATTGTCAATATTGTTAAAGTGTCTTTCCCCGGGAATATTGTCGCGTTTTGTGTTTTCTCGTTGGAGGCTGCAGCGCGAATGACAGATCAAGTTCACACCTGGATGTGCTTTTCGTCGAAGCAGGACAACTGTCCGACGAAATGAAAAAGTTCACATTTAGCAAAGTACTCGATGGTTTTCGTTCATCGGTCGCTCAGCAGGCCAAGCCCGAGCAGGAAATTGTCGAGAATCTTAGGCCAGAGAATTTTCAAGTTAAAAAAACATTCAGGCATGGTTTCCCCTACCAACCGACAGCTCTCGCTTTCGATCCAGTTCAGAAGCTGCTTGCCATTGGCACCAGGTCGGGTTCCCTGCAAATTTTGGGTCGACCCGGTGTCGATATTAACGTCACTCACGAGGGCTCTTCCGCCGTGACCCAACTCCAATTTGTCATTAATGAGGGTTCCCTGATCTCTGCCACTGCGGACGATACTTTGCACTTATGGAGCTTCCGACAGAAAATACCACAAGTTGTTCAGAGCTTAAAATTCCAGCGAGAGAGGATCACTTCTATGCACCTTACCCTGCAGAGCAAGTGGTTGTACGTTGGCACAGAACGTGGCAACATCCACGTCCTGAACGTGGAGACGTTTCTTTTATCGGGCTACGTCATCAACTGGAACAAAGCAATTGAAGTGACGCGGAAAACTCATCCAGGAGCGGTAGTGCATCTGAGTGATCATCCTCTCGATCCGAGCAAGATTCTTATAGGTTACGAAACGGGTCAAGTTGTTTCCTGGGACCTCAAAATTAAAGCAGCAGAATTCAGGTATCAGGCGGATAAACCTCTCAGATCAATATCCTGGCATCATGAAGGCAAACAATTCATGTGCAGCCACACCGACGGCTCTCTTTCCACCTGGACACTCCGCCAGGCCAAGCCTACCAATCTCACCTTCCCCCATGCCAAAGTTCTTAAAGACGGAGAACCCGAGCCCTGCAGAACTATCCAGAAAGTAGAATGGAAACTTTCCAACAAATCCGGAGGGGAGTCTTTCATTGTGTTTACAGGTGGTTTACCTGTCGAGGCCGTGCTCGGAAGAACCCCGAGCATTACTGTGATCCAGGGTAAGACTACCACTGTTCTCGAGATGGAGCACAACGTTATAGATTTTATAACTCTCTGCGAGAGTCCTTGGACCAGCGAGTGTCAGGAACCATATGCTGTGGCTGTGTTGCTTCAAAGTGATTTTGTAGTGATAGATTTACTGACCCCTGGATTTCCCTGTATTGAGAATCCCTACCCCATGGACATCCACGAATCTGCGGTCACTTGTTGCGCGTACTTTGCCGACTGTCCCCCAGACCTCGTCCCTGCTTTTTACTCCGTAGGATCAAAGTACCAAAAACGCTCTGGTTTCAGCGAAAAGGATTGGCCTATTTGCGGCGGTGAGTGGAAACCAAATTCAAGTAGTTACAGCGAGATTATCCTAACAGGTCATGCCGATGGTAGTATTAAATTTTGGGACGCATCGGCGGGCACACTTCAGGTACTCTACAAACTAAAAATCTCCAAATTGTTTGAGAAGAGCAAATCACGGAGCATAGAGGGCGAGGAGGATCCTCTGGCGATTCAGTTGATATTCCTTTGTCCAGAGAGTCGAAAATTGGCGGCTGCAACAGTGGGGAGACACGTGATTTTATTTAAATTTAAAAAAGTCGAGAGCACCTCGGAAGTTGTCGTGCTGGATATAACCTTCTCGGAGGAGAAGGATGCTCTCGAGTCCGGTGTCTACATGGGCTCTCCGGTGAAGGAGACGAATCCTCTTGATGATAGAACGAGAGAGGGCGAAGGGCCCTTGAGAGTTAAAACGGGACAACAGAAACGAGCTCCCGGTTTTCAAGCCAGTCTCATTTGTGTAACCCTCGGGCCGAATGGAGAACAGACTGAGTACATCTCAGCCTTGAGCCTAAACTCCTCGTACGGTTTGCTCTCTTATGGCAATGAGTCGGGTCTCGTTATAATCGACATTGTACAGAAAGTCTCTCTTCTTGTAGTGAACACAGCAGAGTCCATCTTCGATTCGAGTCGGATGCTTCGCAGTCCCAAGAAACAAGACGATAAACGAGAGGACGATCGGATCCGGAGTCCCAGTGCTGATCAGAATCAAGTGAATTTCTCAGTCTTCCCTGAAAACAAAACCGAGGCAGACAGACTCGAGAACTCGTTGCAGCGCTCTCCGAGTTCAAGTATGTCGTCGCTGGAGAACATTTCCCATGAAACCATCAGCTGCCTTATATTTGCCGATTCCTACACGAAAAAAGATTCCATTGCCTTACCGACTCTTTGGATTGGCACGAGTCTGGGCTCGGTGCAGCCCATCGTGTTCAACATGCCTACCTCAGGTGAGAGACTCGCGCAACCTGTGATTATTCCTACTTCCAAACTAGGAGGCACGACCTTCAAATTGAAGGGGGCCATCTTGACCATGTCCTTCCTGGATTGTAACGGAGCCCTGATGCCCTACTCCTATGATTCTTGGAAGGATGACAATACCGAGAGCAGAGACCGGAGCAAGAGCCAGGGAAAGTTGGCGAATGCCAGGCTCACCTCGTCAATGAGCACGGCTGGAATGGGCTTTGAAGACAGACAGTTTGTGGTCCTGGCTTCGGAGAAGCAGGCCAAGGTCACTGCTCTTCCCTCGCAGAACTGTGTATATAGGCAACAGCTGGCTGAAACGAGCCTCGTTATCAAGGCAGAGATAACATCTCTCAAGGACAGTGTCTGTCTCGTTTGCTGCCTTTCCAATGGCCGTGTCACTTGCTATAGTTTGCCGAGTTTAAGGCTTCTTATAGATGTAGATTTTCTACCACAGACAGATATAAGGATCGCTAAAACCCTCTGCTTCAGCAATCGAGGCCACGGCTTGTATCTCTCGTCACCTTCGGAAATTCAAGAATTCACAGTGTCTAGTGATTATTGTCGAGAGATCATAGACATGGTGGGGGACATGTTTCTCTCTCAAGAAATGCCAGAGCCGCCCAAGGAAAGTTTCTTCAAGGGATTATTTGGAGGCGGTTCCAAGAGTCTCGACAGGGATGAATTGTTCGGCGAGTCCAGCGGAAAAGCCTCGAGGACTGTGGCAAAGCATATTCTTGGACCAAACGCGAGTATTGAAAACCTGAGAGAGAAAGCGGCCACTGCCACCGGAGACGTTGCGATGGCTCATCAGATGGTTTTGGAACGGGGAGACAAGTTGAGTCAGCTGGAAGAAAGAACGGCCAAGATGATGAACGAGGCGGAAGGATTTTCTCAATCAGCTCATGGATTGATGCTCAAATACAAAGATAAAAAGTGGTATCATCTGTGAGGATACAATGTTTTTTTTGTTCTGGGTTCGAATCGCTCTCTGTCCTATATTTGGGCAAAGATTGCATTACTTGACTCTCTACCCATAAAACACGTTCTCTAACTGTTATCCTGGTGACATGACTGTTCTAGAACATCTATTTGTAGCTATTCCGTAACAGTGTTACATAAATGTTATAGAACTTGAGTGTAACAAAAATTCACGTGCGCGCACTGACGCCAGTTCCCGCCATTTTACGAATCGATCCACGATTCTGAACTTCTTCTAGATTTATTTTAGTTGTTAAAGTGTTCTAATGTTTTTAAGGATTCTTCAATATTTGAACTTGGATAAAGAATGATAGAGAAAAAAGAAAGCGAGAAAATGGAATAAAACAAAAACGATAAGAAGGAGAAATGAGAATAAGGAAACCTTGTTGGATTTTGGTCGAAAAATGTAAAGGTAAGATCTTTTACATTTTTTCTTGTTTACTGCAATTGCATTCGATTTTTAAATCCAATGCAATAAATTAAAATTCAATAAATTTAATTCATTAAATTAAAATACTAGTTTTTTATATTTATTTACAACTGTTGATAAATTCGAGTTTTTATTTTTTTAATGTAGCCTTTGTTGAAAATTATTTTCAAGCTACGCAATCAATTTTCTCTCGTTTGGATAAAATATTTTTGTGATGATGAATCATGAAAAGTAATGCAACTTTTTCAGTTGTCATTGATATGTTAAATAATTAAAACGTTTGAGCTTGTCATTCATATGTAAAAGAAATTGTAAGGACCCACTTGATTATACAATGCAACAAATATTTTATACATAGGTAACAAAAGATATGTAAAATCAAACAGAAATTATTATGCATTATATTACAAAAAATGTAATAAAAAGTAAATTGTAATAAAAAAATAAATTGCAGTAAAAAATAAATTATAATAAAAAATAACTTGCAACAAAAATCAATTGCAATAAAAAATAAATTGCAATAAAAATCAATTGCAATAAAAAATAAATTGTAATAAATAATAAATTGCAATACAAATAAATTGCAATAAAAAATAAATTATAATAAAAATAAATTGCAATAAAAAATAAATTGCAATAAAAAATAAATTGTAATAAATAATAAATTGCAATAAAAAATAAATTGTAATAAATAATAAATTGCAATAAAAAACAAATTGTAATACATTTTTAATTGCAATTAATTATAAATTGTAACAAAATAAATAAAATAAATTGTCTCGTATAAACGAGACTGTACAATTTTTGTAAAATTTAATAGTTAGAAGAAGATACAAAAATTAGAAGAAGTTTAATAAACATTGTTAATTAGTTTTTTTTTGCTTTTAACTTGAAATGTTTTCTCTTTCATTTGTTTCAACTTATTTAAATTCTGAATAAAACATGCTAAAGATAACGTCATTTTATCAGGTTTTTAAAAACATATTTTAAAAATAGTGTAAATTGCAATGATTTTGAATTTCAAACAACTCATTAGACAATACAGATTTTTTACGTTCGTCTAATTTGAAAGTCAATTTTCCATACAATTTGATTAACTCATCAGATTTATTGTCCAGTCTTTTGTTTACATTCACGAAGTTGAATTTTATTTAAAGAAAGCAAACAATTCAAATTTTGCTTTATATTATTGTACTTTTTATCTTATTTCACTGAAGCAAAATGTCATTAAAAAAATTCTTAACTTCAAAATTCTTTATTTTAATATTATCTTAAAAATGATTCAAAATCACCTTCAAAATTCTTCAAAATCATCTTCAAAATTCTTTAAAATCATAAAAATTCTATAAAATTATCAAAATTCTTTAAAATCATCTTCAAAATTGTTTAATTATCAAATTAAATTCAAATTATCAATTCAATTATTTTTCCAAATTCCGAAATTATACTTATCATAGTTTATAATATTTATTTTCTTTTTAAGTTCAATGAAATAACTTACAGTTTTTCCAAAAGATTTGTTCTCTCCTCAGTTTCTTCAAATTGAAAAAAAAATGAAGAACAATTTATTTAGATCCAATTCTGAGCAAAATTAGATTTCAAATGAGATCTTAAAAGTAATTTTTGTATTGTTTCATAAATTGTTTAAATTTTAAAAATTGCCAATTTGACTCGTTTTTTTTTAAAAAAAGGAAAACTACTTTTTAAATAACTGCTTTAAAAATTATGAAAAGAATTTCATCCCAGAATTATTTTCATACATAAATTTCAATATTTTTTTCATTATCTTATTTATTGGGTTTGAAATTAATAAGAGAGAGAACACATTTAAGAGAATTTTATTTTAAAAATGAGAGCCAAAAATATTGCAATGATAATGAAAAATATATGATCTTGAAGTTTGTGATGTTTTCTAAGTTTTGAAAACAAAAGAAAAGTCTTGTCTACCTTTTTATTGTTCTAGTAATTATTTTAGTATAGTTATTTTAATATAGCATATTATTTATTATTATATTCTAGTATTTGCTTTAATTTATTAACAAGTGTAAATATTTTCATTCTTACACATTGCACATTATATTCTAGTATATCATTTTAATTTTTTTATTTTCACATTTTTGGAGAAAGTTAGCACTAAATATTTATTATACATATATATAAAGATTTATTTATTATATATTTATATAATATAAATATTTCAAAAATTAAAAAATTGTCGCAGATTTATTTTTTACTTTTCTAAAGCTAAAAGATCTTTAGAGATTTCAGTTTTTACTTCAAATTTTCGTTCTATTTAATTTTTTATCGACTCTCAAATATTTCAAGATACAGTGAGACCTCGCTTAGCGCTTCTCCGATATTATCGAATCAGCAAAACGCTGATTCCGATATAACACAATTAGCTCGAGGCTACGGAAGCTCAAAATTTATACTGATTAAAAGCACTGCGGCATTTCATTGATTCGTATTACAATTATTCCTGAACACGAACCATTCAGTTAATTTTGGGTCATGTAATTTCCTTTTTCTATTTACCAAGTATTAAATTCTTTTTATTTCATTTTATCATTTATTAATTGTATCTTTCAGTGTTTTGTCATCTTAAAAAATATTTTAAACAACAAAGATTCTACCCTGTTTCTTTTTACCAAGAAATGGCATTTGTAATAATATAATGAAGATTGAAAACACGAGAATGTTTTACGACTTGAAACGCAAAATATTGAACTAAAGTAAAAAGCATTCACAGTATAATTTGCACAGAACGTTTTATTTCTACATTTGTATCGAATTTCTTACATAAAAAATTCTCTTTCAAAAGTATGTTTTTTTCTTTCAAGTTTGCGAATATCTTAAAATTTTGTGTAACTATTTTATTAACGAAAATGTTGGTATTATCAATATTAGCAATTTTTATACATACGAAAAATGATACAAAAAATTATTCGGAAAATGATACGAAAAAAAGAATACGAAAAATGATACAGAAATGATCAAAAAATGATACAAAAATTAACAAAAAAAGAACATAAAAGAACAAAAAAGAATAAAAAATGAACTGAAAATGATAGGTACGAAAAGTGATAGGAAAAATGATATAGAAATTAAAAAAAAAGATGATACAAAAAATTAACAATAAATAATGCAAAAAGTATTGTGAAGAAAAAAAAGCATTGCAAAAAATGAGTGCATAAGGTTGAGGTTTGTTCCAAACACATTATTTAACACAGTTAAAAATTGTAATACAACTTGCTGCTGAAATATTTATCGTGTTTTTAAATTTTAAACATTTTGTACTTTGCGGCTTCATCAATATTTTAATTATTTCAGGAGAATATTTTTACGCTTGCTCTAGAAAATTTGGGGTTTTTTGTAAATTTTTTAAAACCTACTTATTTTTGTACATTCATCTTTTTTTTAATAGGAGCGCAATGACGCAAAACTTGTTTTAATATATGTTGTACAGGATATCAAAAGCACAGCGTATATTTCTAAACCATGTTTGGTGCCAAAAACTAGCATTATAACCCTCATTCTTTATAAATTTTTGTCGGTTAAAATAAATCCTCGAGTTATGAAGGGTCATTCCAACGAATTTTTGTTTTCTTTCATTTTTCTTCATTTGTTCTTTTCTTCTGTTTTATTCATTTTGTTCTTATCTTTTTTTTCTTTTCGAGTTTTTATGCTTTATGTATTTTTTGTTTTTTTGCATTTTTTGTATTTTTGGATGTTTTGTCTTTCTGTATTTTTTATCTTTGTATTTTTTGTCCTCTTGTATTTTTGTTTTTGTGTTTTTTGTTTTTGTATTTTTTATCCTTTTGTAATTTTTGTTTTTATACTTTTTGCTCTTTTGTATTTTTTGTGCTTTTGTCCTTTTGTATTTTTTGTCCTTTTGTCCTTTTGTATTTTTCACTTTTTTGTCACATTTTGTAACATTTCTCTTATAATAGAGCATAAAAATGAGAATTTAATTCTACTAAACATGAAATTTAATATTTTTCTGCGAAACAATATTTTATGGAGAATTGGGTTTAAAATAAGTATTACGTTCCTTTGAATATTCAGAACTTCAAAGACCTGTTAAAATGAGAAAATTTTTCTAAAAATGAAGTAAACTACTATTGTGTATTTATTGAAAAATGTTTATAGAGATTTTTGAAATTTATTAAATTTTGAATTTGAATTTTCTCAAAGTAGAGAATTTTAAAATAAAAACAAAGAGATGAATAACTTATTGATTTTTCGTAAAGGCTGTTCTAAATGTTTCTTTATACACATATTATGTGCATATTAAGAATTTTAAATTAAAAACAACTTCCATTAAAGTAAATTAAATGCCAATAAAAATTAATAATTAGGTCGATTTTTGCGTGTACAACATTCAATATTTTAATGTTTTTAATTAATAAGGTAATTAAAATGAAATGCAAATTTTTGAAAAAATTTTAACTTTAATAAATAGTGATAATCACAATTTCGTAAAAACCTAATGCATTCATGGAATATTTATTTATAAAAGTCATTTTGCCTGTATTTTTGTAAATAAATAAATATAAAGAATATCATGAAATTGTAACAAAACATTATTCTTTTACAATTTTTTGAAAATTTGCTTTTTAATTTGAAAATTTGTTTTTAATTTGCAAATTAATAATTAAAAATTTTGCAATAGTTAGTAAACCTTTTTTTAAATTCAGAATGGGGTAATAAAATTTGTGGCCTTTGGTCCTTTTATTAAAAATGAATTAATAATTAAATTTGTTAATTTAATTTTTTTATTGATATGAATGTTTATTAACTGATGGGAAAATTTGTAAATTAACGTGAAAACTTTATATGATAATTTATTTATTGAAATGCATCATAAAGTATAAAATATTAAATTTTGTTTTAAATTTTTTATTAAATATTAAATTAATATTAATTACTACGATAAATAATATAATAATATAATAAAGGAGAATAATATTTTGTCTACAATTTTATAAAATTGGCACTTTATATTTACTTCGATTTTTACTATCACCGTTTTTCTCAAAGGTTTAATTTTCCCTTTTAATTCTCGTGAATAAAAATTATAATTCCTACAGAATTTAAATTTTAAAAGTTTCCTATTGCTTTTAATTACAATATTTTCAAAAATCTAAACTCAAAAGATAAACAATTTTTCATGTTGACGATTCTATCACGTTTATCGATTTCCCTTTTAAAGCTTATTTAAATTACAAATTGGATTCGCTTATTATTTGTAATTATACGATAAAGATTTTGTCATGATTTTTTGTGTTTCTTTTGTAGAGCATTAAATCCATAGAATTCGTCGACAGCTATCTTCAAATACGACCAATCCTGGGAAAATGAGATGAACAAATGCATTTATTTTGAAGAACTCTCAAGACTAAAATTGAAGAAGAAAATTTTTCTGAGGGTGCTGTCGTAGGCAAATAGAAGTAGTTATTGAGTCATTTGTGGGAACTGGCTAGTGATGACAATAGTGGGATTGTAACTGTACCAAAGTCGATTTGGAGGACTCGTATAATCGAGATCACTCGCAAGGTATTTTTAGAACCCTAGAAGTGTGCAAGTAGAATTCGTAAGGAAAAAAAGTAGCCTATATCTTGATTTAGTATCAGATAAAGAAAAAAAAAATGAAAAAAAAGAACAAAAGACGGAAGAAAGAATTCGGTTAAATTGCGTTCCAATGAAACATTTAATTTATGACTTTGACTTGGAATAATTTTATTTTTTATCAACAGGGGAACCTAATGTGGGTCAGAGGGTTCAAATACAGAGATCAATATCATTTTTGAGGTCAATTGGATTCATTGTCTTAAATAGTTGTTAATAATTACCAATAATTCTAAAATCATGTTAAGAATAATTTTCTAAATTGAAGAAATTTTTTAAATTGCTGCATATATGAAAAGTCTACATGTATTTATTGAAAAATATAGTTGTAATGCACATATGCGTGAATTAATTGACAAATGAGCGTACTTTAATAAAAATACATGTATTGTTTTGATAATTGTGCGTATTTATTAAAAAACACATGTATTCTTTGCAAAATATTTGAATTTATTGAAAAATACAATTTTTTGTTGCAAAATACACGAATTGTTTTAAAAATACATTTTTTTATTGCAAGATACACCAATCTTTTGAAAAATACATTTTTTTGGTTGCAAAATATAAGAATTTATTGAAGAATACTTTCTTCAATGCAAAATACACGTATTTATTGAAAAATACAATGTTTTGTTGCAAAATACACGAATTGATTAAAAAATACATTTTTTTATTGTAACTTACAGAAATCTTTTAAAAAATACGTTTTTCTGGTTGCAAAATATACGAATTTATTGAACAATACTTTCTTAAATGCATAATATATGAATTTATTGAAAAATATATTTCATTTGTTGCAAATTGTAGGAATTGCTTGGAAAATACATTTTTTATTGCAACTTACACCAATTTTTTTAAAAATACATTTTTTGGTTGCAAAATATACGAATTTATTGAAAAATACTTTCTTCAATTCAAAATACATGAATTTATTGAAAAATAAATTTTATTTGTTGCAAAATATATCTACGAACTTCTTAAAAAATACGTTTTCATTGCAACTTACACAAATATTTTTAAAAATACACTTTTTTGCAAAATACATGTATGAATTTATTGAAATGTACATTTTTGTTATTGCAAAATGCACGCATTTATTAAAAAATACATTTTTAATTTCAAAACACATGAATTTATTGAAAAATACATTTTTTTTTGTTGAAAAGATACACGAATTGTTTGAAAAATACCTTTTTCAATGCAAAATACATGAATTTTTTGAAAAATACAATTTTCTTGTTGCAAAATATACGAATTGTTTGACAAACACATTTTTTGATTACAAATTACACGCATTTATTGAAAAATACATTTTATTTGTTCCAAAGTATGCGAATTGTTTAAAAAATAAATTTTTTGTTTCAAGTTATACGACTTTTTTTAAAAGTACATTTTTTATTGCAAATTACACGAATTTTTGAAAAATGATATTTTTCGTTATTGCAGAATATATGAATTTATGGAAAAATACACGCATTTGTCGTAAAATGCGTATTTATGTAAATAAAATTGGTTTTTTATTGTTTTAACGTAAATCATGAAAATTAGCGTAAAATTGATATTGTTGGGAAAAAACGTCCGAGTCATATATTTTATCTAAATGACAGTAATTAAAGTAGACCTTCGGTTAAAACGATAAAACTATATAATAGATATATCTATTTATTGCTGAGCGTGACCATCAAGTTCATTGACAGAACAAGTATTTTAATATTTAATTTCAAATTATGGTTTCACACGACAGAGACAACAAATTTACTTTAAATTGAGCTTTTCTGTACATTTGTATAAATAAAAGAAAATATTTTAGAGTAAACTGATTTTAATAGTTTATTGTATACAAAAAATGAAAATGATAAAATAAATTCATGTCAATTGTCCTCCGATATATTATGTGAAATCAAAGTTTAAAATTGACAAAAAGAAGTAAAACTACTGTAGTGATCTTCACATTTTTTCTGGAATTTATAATTTAATTTATTAGTTACAAATATTTTATTTGTACTAAATATTTTAATTGCAGGAAATATTTTATTTGTAGTAAATATTTTAATTGCAGGAAATATTTTATTTGTAGTTAATATTTTAATTGTAGTAAATATTTTATGTGTAGTAAATATTTTATATGCAGTAAATATTTTATTTGTAGTAAATATTTTATTTGTAGCAAATATTTTATTTGTAGTAAATAGTTTGTTTATAGAAAATATTTTTATTGTAAATATTGTTAGTAAATATTTTATTTGTATTAAATAATATATTGTATTAAATAATATATTGTATTAAATATTCAAGTTCCATCAAATATTGCATTTGTACTAAAAAACTAAATATTTTACGTGTGATAAATAATAAATCAGGTTGAATATTTTATTCATAAGCAATAAAATATGCAATGAAAACAATAAAAACCACAATAACAATAAAAGCAATAAAGGCTATAAATACGAATAAATTTAAACTAGAAATGAAATTATCTCTTTGGAAACAAAATTGTAAATACAAAGGTATACCAAAACTCATCAATGTAGGTATTGAAATTTCGTGATATTTCCAAAGTCACAAATAACGAAGTTATCAGTTCAATCAATCAAATTTCAAAGTCATCGTCGTAGTAAAATAAAAGCAATCCATTATCCAACATCCATACAAGAAAAAAGTTTTCTTAAAAAATTGTTTCTTTAATTATTGATTACATTATTTAATTATTGTTTCTTCGATTATTTGTTACAATTCGTACTACTTATACATACGTACTAATCCTTCTTTTTAATTCGATTATTTTTTTAATAATTTTTATTTTTTAGAAATATAGTTTAAAAAAATAAGTTTTACTAAAATACTTTTTAAAATACGTGAAAAAATGACTGGAAACTTTCTATATGAATTTCGAATAGCATTATTAAACTCTGCTTAAAGCGGATTTACAAAATTTCATACTTGCAAGCCAATTCTACTTAAATCGTAAAATCGATTTTAAGCTTTGATTTGCTAATACTTATCTACTTGCTCACGGAGGAATTAAACGATCACAGTTTTACTTTGATTTCACATTTTTATTAAATGATTATTTTTTGCTTCCTCATAGGGAAGCATTGTTTTTAATACAAGTCTATAAATTCCAAAAAACTATATAGGTAGAAAATAATTATTAATTAACATAAAACTTAAATCAAATTTATTTGAAAAGTAGATTAAAAAAATACATGGAACGACGAAAATGAAATTTATGAAACGTGACAATTGTATCTTAATATTGTTAAACAAAAGTATAAAAATAGTTTTATCGACGGCTTGCGCAGAAATATTTCAGGGTAGAGGCGAAAAAATGTACACTGAGTTCGGAAGTTATATTCCTTAATGAATAATTGATTTTTCCGAAATCGAGAAAGAAGTAGGGTGAATTCTCCCCTCCTGTAAACACCTCACAGTTGGGGAAACTGCTTATTTTTCTGAAGTCCTGAAACTTTCGATACATTTAATTTAATTAATTAATTAATTGAATATGGAATCCAATTTTCTATGGATCAAGAAAAATTTATAATTAACCTTGTAACACTTGAGTTTGAAAATTCATTAATAAAACTTTATTTTTCATTTTATTTTAAATCTGTTTTATTCATAAATGAATCTGAGTCAAAAATTGAAACTGTCAATTTTCAAAATGGCAAAAACCGTGGAAAAGTGATTTTTTTAGTCATTCATAAATTAAGTTATTCTAAGTTTAAATAATTGTAATTTGTTGACAAAATAATAATAATAATAATAGATAATTTTATTTTTATTTTATTTTTATTTTATTTTATTTTATTTATATTTATACATAATAGGTAAAATATAAAACAAATATAATTTTTGGTGCGTTTTTCAAATTTTGAAACTATATTTTTTATAAATTAATTTATTACGTTTATTATAGTTCCAAGTCAATTATTAATTTTTATTATAATTTTATTTCATTGATTTTCATTTCTCTTTATTAATTCTTGCCAGTAGACATAAATTTAAAACAAAAAATACATAAATAATTCATTTTGTTTCTTTTGTAAGCTCGTTTACAATGATAAATAAATAATTGAATAATATAATATGTATATAATAATTAAATTGTACCCGTTAATATGTGAAACAATTAAATAGATTAAACACAATTTTATTTTTCAACTGATTTAAAAATGTATTTTAAGAGAAATACATTTCTAGTAGCAAATTTGTACAATTGACTCAAAAATGATTAACTTTTTACGGATCTCTGGTTTTCAATATTTTATAAATTATTTATTATCTTTTTTTACACTATATCAAAAATAAATATTATAAAAAAACTTTATGAAGAAGTAATACATAGAGAGAATGAAACAAAATTATACGAATTAAATTGAAGAAATGAGTGAATCAGAAAAATAATTCTTACGCGATAAGAAAAAAGAAAAAAGTTTACAATTAAAAGTGAAGTTTTTATTTGACTTTCAGGTTGCATTTACAAACATAAGATGATTCCACGGATCCAGATTTTCAACTTCCTTCACTTATTAAAGGAAGCGAAATGAATTTCATGTTTACAGGATCGTTCTACACGATAGACTGATAATTATAAGACAAATTTTTCTCAAAAGGTATGTCTATTTTCTTATTTTTTGCTTTTTGTTATTTACTATTCTTTTCTTTATTTTTTTAATTTTCTTTATTATTTTTTTCTTTCTTATTTCATTTTATTTCTTCTTTCATTTCTACTTTTCGTTTCTTTTTTATTTCGTATTTCTTTTTGTATTTCTTTTTACATTTCTTTTTACAATTCTTTTTGGATTTCTTTTTGTATTTCTTCTTTGCATTTCTTTTTTTGTATTTCGTTTTGTACTTCTTTTTATATAATTTAGTAATAACCAATAACTTCTTTTTATATTCCTTTTTATATTTCTTTTTTTTTTGTATTTCTTTTTGTATTTCTTTTTGTATTTCTTTTTGTATTTCTTTTTTTGTATTTCATTTTGTACTTCTTTTTATATTTCTTATCTTCTATTTTTTTGTATTTCATTTTGTACTTCCTTTTGTATTTCATTTTGTACTTCCTTTTGTATTTCTTTTTGTACTTCTTTTTGTATTTCTTTTTGTACTTCTTTTTGTATTTCCTTTTTTGTATTTCTTTTTTGTATTTCTTTTTTGTATTTCTTTTTTGTATTTCTTTTTTGTATTTCTTTTTGGATATCTTTTTTTGTATTTCTTTTTTGTATTTCTTTTTAGATATCTTTTTTTATATTTCTTTTTGTTCTTTTTGTATTTCATTCCATTTTTTTGTATTTTTTGTTGTATTTCTTTTTATGTTTCTTATTTGCTTTTCTTATTTTTACATCTTACTTTTTACATCTCATTTTTTCCAATTTCAAATTGCCATTCAACGATTTACAATGATTAATTGCTTCATTAATTACAGACTTACTTCTTCAAAAAAAAAAAAAAAAATTCCTACACTTGTGAGACAAGTTCTAAATAGGATGTTTGTGTTTTCCTACTTTTGGTCGAATTTGTTTCTACATGTACGAAGTATCGACGAATTTCCTTACTCTATCGAGCTTCAACGTGTATATTTCTCGTTCTCTGACCTATCGAAAATTAATGTAGAATTATTTAAAAGGACCTAACTCCTCCTCATATCAGAAACCCTGCCAGTATTATCAATACAAGACGTTCACTAGCCTTTTGAAGGTAAATCATCTACTTTTATATTATTATTCTTATAATTGTAACCAATTATTTACATTTGCAAAAGTATCCAAAAGCATTGACGTCCAAAGCATTTAAGTTTATTTGCATTTCAAAGTGCTTAAATTTATTTGCATTTCAAATTGTTTAAATTTATTTACATTTCAAAGTGTTCAAATTTACTTACACTTCAAAGTGTTTAAATGTACTTATATTTCAAAGTGCTTAAACTTAGATTTCAAGGTGTTAAAGTTTATTTATATTTTGAAGTGTTTGCAGTTTTTAATAATATTTATTAAATAGTAAATATATATTTAAATATTAATTATATTTAAATAGTAAAAATATTTAAACTTGTTTATAATTCGAAGCATTCATGTTTAAAAAAACATTTGCATTTGCTTACACTTCAGTGTTTAAAATTAGTATTTAAAGAGTATTTAAAGAGTATTTAAAGAGTATTTAAACAGCATTTAAAGAACATTTAAACAGTATTTAAAACATCTGTATTTTATTATAAAAATTTTCTAGATGCTCTCATAGTATTTTGGTGTCTCAAAGTGGCCTCTTCCAATTTTCTGAACTGCGGACCGGCAAAGATCAAACCTTTACTCAGGAATCTTTAAACTGGTATGCTGGCTGGTCTCAAAATTTCCAGTTATAAAAAAAAATTTTCAAGTTATCGTAAAATAGTTTTTGTCAAGTCACCAGAAAAAATGGCGGCAATTGTGAAGAAGCACATGTTTAACTGAATATCACAAATTAGGTGCTCCAAGATTTACCTTGGGACCAGCCGACTTTGTTTAGCGCATCCGAGTATAATATTTTAATATAATATTATAATCGCACAAATCCAAGGCACGTTGGAATCTCAGCGAAGCACAAACTCGGATGACAAGTGGCGGGACACGTGTTCGTGTCGTTTTTCTGTTTTAATCTCAGGGTGTATTGACTCTATTGAAAATCAAGAAAGTCGGACAGATGGCTGTTAAACATTTATTATTATGAGCTTGCAAGTTTAGAAATCGCGGTCAATAGATTCAAATATGGGTTCCTGTGTGTTTCCGACTTGAAAAGATCGCGGATCAAACAAGAATCTTCACGTTTTAATGAATTGCCGGCTGGTCTCAAAAATTCGTCATTTTGAAGAAAAAGTTTATACGTAAAAGTATGGAATGTATATATAATATATATATGCAACGTGTACTTGTATGTATAGACGGAATCTTGAATTTTAAGCAATCATAGTAAGGGGGTCTCAACACGTTCGCCAATGCGACATTTCGGTAGGTGTCTTTTTAAGTGACGTGTACCTGATTGATTCCCAAAAATTCGCGCAAAAAATAAATAATAAGGGGATCGATTTGTCTCTTCCGTCTGGTACACGCCGCCAGGGTGAACGTGTTGAGTTTTAAAGATGCATTGTTAAATAAGTGCAATATTTAAATTGTTATTAAATAAGATTATTTAAATTGTTATGTGATTGCATTATTTAACTTGTTAGGCAATTGCATAATAAAATCATTTCCAATTGGAAATAAAAGGCCATTGCATTATTTATAACTTAAATGGGTTACTTTGAGGACCTTAAATCATTCTCAAGCCATTAATTGATGCCATTATTAATCTTGCGACAAAAAAGCGTACTTTAATCGATTACTAGTCTGCTCAGTTTTTCAGTCTTATTGTTACAATTAATTGATAGTTTAATATTAATTCATAAGTTGATAATTCAATAATTAATTACAATTCAATAATTAATTACATTTTAATAATTACAATTTAATAATTAATTACAATTTCATAATTAATTCGTAATTTGCTAATTGATAAACATTGATAATTGTTAACATTTGATAATTGATCAACAACTTGATAATCGATTAACAATTTTATAGTTGATTAATAATTCATTGACAATTTGATGATTGAGTAACAATTTTATAATCAATTAACAATTTGACAATCGATTAACAATTTTATAGTTGATTAATAATTTGATAATTGATTAACAATTTGTTGATTATTTAACAATTTGTTAATTAATCAACAATTTGATGATTTAATTTGTTGATTGTTTAACAATTTGCTGATTGATTAACAATTTGATGATTATTTAACAGTTTGTTAATTAATCAACAATCTGTTGATTAGTCAGCAATTTTTTGATTAATTAACCATTTCTTGATTAATTAACAATTTCTTGATTGATTAACAATTTCTTGATTGTTTACAAATTTGCTGATTAATTAACAATTTGTTGATTAACATTTTGATGATTATTTAACACTTTGTTAATTAATCAACAGTCTGTTGATTATTCAACAATTTCTTGATTAATTAACATTTTGTTAATTATTCAACAATTTGTTGATTGTTTAGAAATTTGCCGATTGATTAACAATTTCCTGATTGATTAACAATTTCTTGATTCTTTAAAAATTTGCTGATTGATTAACAATTTGTTGATTAAAATTTTGATAATTATTTAATATTTTGACGATTATTTAACAATTTGTTGATTGTTTAACAATTTGTTGATTAATTAACAATTTGTTGATTGATTAGCATTTTGATAATTGACCAACAATTTGTTGATTGATAAACATTTTGACAATGAACAATTTAGCGATTAATTGATAATTAATTAATGAATTCAATACGCACTTTAAGGGTAAATATTTAATAAAGTGAAGGAGTATTTCCGAAATGCTGATTTCGATCATATTAACGGATAAACGTTGTGATTCTATTGTAGAAGTATACATTAAACAATTTTTGAAAAATGTTACAACTCTGAGTTTTGAATCGTTCTGTGTTTAATGAGAATTTTAGAAGGAAACTTTTTCGAATTTAAAATCAGCAAAAAAAAGGTAAATAGGATTACTTGCTTTTGGCTATATTAGAGAAGATTGTAGTGTGAAAGATAGAAATGGATAGATTTTAATAAGATTTAATTTTCATTTTATGATATAAAGGTTCAATCACATTCCGCTTTCATCGCGTCTCCATATTTCTACCTGAATTAGTCCTTCGGACTCTTGTTGTCAGTATCCTGTCCTCGCGTTACTCTGATATTTCAGATACGTCAGAGGCATCTACATATTTAGTTACCTATTTCGGGATTAGTCTATGGTAGTTGCCAATATTTATAGTAGTGATTAGATGTAGTGCCATTTACTTACATAGACAATTTTATCTTAAATCATGAAACAGTTATAAAAAAAACAATATATAAACAATATATTGTTTATATATAATATATTGTTAATATTGTAATGTAATATTGTTAATATTGTATATAATATATTGTTAATATATAAACAATATAAAATGTACATACGCCTATTTTATTACTGAAATCATTAATTCTTTTGTTTACTTTTCAGATTCCAGGGCATCTTTCTTTTGGATTTAAAGAATTCTCTTTTTTTGAATTCTCGATTTTGTTGAAATTATTTTTTCCTTTAGATTTAGAGGATTCTTTTATGGATTTAGAAAATTCTTTTCTGGATATAGAAAATTCCTTTTTTGTTTATTTGTTTATTTCCGGATTTAGAGACTTCTTTTCTGGATTTAGAAAATTATTTTTTGGATTTAGAGAATTCTTCTCTGAATTTAGAAAATTCTTAAATGAGCAAAAAAGATCGAAAAAGGAAAAGAAAATTCTTTTCAAGACTTAAAAAATTCTTTTTTTTTTTTGATCCAATGGATTTTTATTTTTATAAGAATTCTTAACTCTTTTTTATTCAAGGAATTCCAGTTTGAATTTAAAAAATACTTTTTGGATTCATGAAAATCTAGTTTGAATTTTATGAATACTTTTATTGATTTAAGAAATTTCAGTTTGATTGGATAAAAGGAATTTTTTGAAATTGAAGTTTGATTTTGAAGTATTCTTCTATGGATTTAAAGAATTCTTGTTTTACTTTTGATAATTCTCTTTTAGATTTAAAAACTTCTGGTTTGCATTTAAAGAATTTTAGTTTGAATTCAAAGAATTCTGGTTTAAATTTAAAAAATTCTTGTTTATTTTTTATAATAATCCTTAAATAATCCTTCGAATTAAAAAAATTCTTCAATTCAAATAATTCTTCTTTAACTTCTGGTTTGCATTTAAAGAATTTTAGTTTGAATTCAAAGATATCTACTTTAAATTTAGAAAATTCTTATTTGAATTTTGAGAATTCTCTTTAGATTTAATATTTTTTAGTTTGAATTCAAAAAATTCTAGTTTGACTTTAGAAAATTCTTGTTTGGATTCAAACAATTCTTCGAATTCAAATAATTCTTCGAATTCAAATAATTCTTCGAATTCAAATAATTCTTCGAATATAAAAAAGTCTTCAAATTGAATAAATCTTCAATTCAAATAATTCTTCTTCATTTAAATAATTCTTGTTTGAATGCAATTAATTCTTCTTTAATTCAAAGAATTTTTCTTCAATTTAAAGAATTCTTCGAATTCAAATAATTCTCGTTCGATTTCAAATAATTTTCGTTCGATTTCAAGTAATTCTCGTTCGATTTCAAGTAATTCTTCCTTAGGTTCAAAGAATTCTTGTCTAGAATCAAAGTATTTTTTTTTGGATTCGGAAGTTGTTTTTTGGAGGCAAAGAATTCTAGTTTGTATTTAGAAAATTATTTTTTTTTTAATTTAAAGAATTCGCTTTTCAATATAAATAATTTTCCTTCGGGTTTAAAGAATTTCTCTTTGAATTTGGTGACTTTTTTATTCAAAGGATTCTTGTTTGAATTTAAAGAATTCTTGTTTGAATGCAAATAATTCTTGTTTGAATTCAAATAATTCTTGTTTGGATGCAAATAATTCTTGTTTGAATTCATAGAATTCTTGCTTGAATTCATAGAATCCTGTTTTGAATTAAAAAACTCCGTATGTTTCTAATTCGTTTGTTTCGAATGTTTGTTTATTTCAACTCAATTAATTCTTTCTTGGATTTAAAGAATCCTAGTTTGTATTTACAGAATTCTTCTTGACTTCAAAAGATTCTTGTTCGAATTTAAATGTTTTGCTTTAAAAAATACTTTATTTATATTAGAATTTTTTTGTCTTGATTAAGATCTTGTTTGAATTTAGAGGATCTTTTTCTGGATACAAAGAATCCTTTTTGAGTTGAAATTCCTTTTTAGAGTCAACAACTTTTAGTTTGATTTTACAGAACTCTAGTTTAAATTTGAAGAATGCTTTCTTAAATTCAAAGAATGCTTTCTTGTATCCAAATAATGCTTTCTTGTATTCAAATAGTGCTTTCTTGTATTCAAAGAATGCTTTCTCGTGTACAAAAAATGCTTTCTTGAATTCAAAGAATGCTTTCTTGTATTCAAGGAATGCTTTCTTGTATTGAAAAAATGCTTTCTTGAATTCAAAGAATGCTTTCTTGTATTCAAGGAATCCTTTCTTGCATTCAAAGAATGTTTTCTTGGTTTCAAAGAATACTTTCTTTGTATTCAAAGACTCTAAGTTCGAATTTACAAAATTTTTGTTTGACTCAAGGACAAAAAAATAAAAAAATTTTTAAAAAATCATTTTTGAGATCCAAAGACTTTGAATGTAAAAAATTCTTTTGTGAATCCAAAGAAACTTGAAGATTGACTGGTTAAATTTACAGAAATCTTGTTTGGATTGAAAGATCCAGTAGCAGGGAATGATTAGATTTGAGAGGGAGATTTGATGTATTTTTTGCCAAGATTTGTGAGTTTTTGAAAGTGTTTCTTTGGCAGAGGGAAGAAAGCAGGTAGGGGATTGCAGGGGATGCCGAAAGCTCTCTCTTTATAGCGTTTTTGTTCGATCTCGTGTTGAGAGGGGAGATCCACTGTTTGTTTCTCCCTCTACCCTAAATTTCAAGCAGTTGGAGTTGGAGAGCTCAATATAAAGCACTGGCACTGGCATGCGCTCTACTGCACTGATAGTGATCGAGCCTAGTTTTGGGGGACAAACACTTACACAGAGATTCACCTTTGTACATAGGCCTCTAGCTTTTGATGGTCCTGCATTTTCGACTAACATACTATACATAATGGAAAGCACTACAAAAACATCATTGGACTTTTTTTACCCTATCATTTATCACAAACTCTATGACATCTATTTTCTTCTATTTCTCTATTCTTTTTTTGCTTTTTTTTTGCTTTTTTTGCTCTTTTCTCATTTTTTTCCCTCTCGACTCGTTCTGTCCTTATTTCCATTCTTAGACGCAAATATTCTATGTGTGGAATACAATTATTGATATTCAATATTACACAAAAGACTGTAAATATCTTGAAACTAATCAAACTTAGAGAAAACAATTTACATCGATTTTCATTTGTTTTACGTAAACAGAAATTCTTTTATTCCAATATAATAGAGTGTGGCAAAAAAAATTTTAAACTTCGAACCTATTTCAAACTTGTCAGAAACAAGTTTTAACTTTTCATTCTTCTTTTTCTATTTATTTAAATATTTTTTAAATCTCGATTGTTCTTTTTTTAAAATTGTTTTGTAATTATTTTCTTTATAATTCTCGGACTTTTATTTTTTTTAAATCTCTTTTATTGTTCTTTACTTAAATTTGTTCTTCAATTATTCTCTTTTTCATTCTCGGACATTTTGTAAATTATTTAATTAACGTTTCTAAATTGTCTTTGACTTTTAATTATTATTCTTTAAAAATGTGTACTTTGATTTTCATTTATTCTTTTTTTAAAACTATCTAACTTTTAATTATTCTTTCTTCATTTTTGTTCTTCAACCTTTGTTAGACTTATTCGTTATATTTTTTTCCTTTAAAGCAATTCTGAATAAAGTAATTCTGAACAAAGTAATTCTGAATAAAATAATTCTGAGTAAAATAACTGAATAAAATGACTCTGAATAAAATAAAATCTGAGGGCAGTTAAATATTGTTAATTTTTTTTATGCACAGAGTCTGCAGTGCTTCCACGTGTTTGAGAGAGAATCTTTTTGAAATTTTATTCGGTCTCCTATAAAGTGGTCCCATGCAGAATAGAACTCGATTGTTTCTGGAAAGAGTTTGTATCCGACACTGAAATGAAATTTTTACAATTGAATTGTTTCCTTTTTTAAATGCGCATGCTCTATTTATTTAAATTGTAGTACAAATATTTCATTTGAGAGACAGATTCCATTCAGGGAATTTTATTTTCTATATTTTTATACAAACTCAAGGACTTGCAAAATTTATAGAGAACTTTTGATAATTTTAAAAATCCAGTAAATTTGAATTTGTTTCAGCAATGCAATTTTTGAGAAAAAAATACTCCCAATTTTAAACATAAAAATTATGGAATAAAATTTATTTTCAATTTGTTATATTTTTCTGAATTTTAATTTTAGTTTCACGGATTTTGTTTTAATTAAATGATTGAAGTGATTGAATAATTTTATTTTAATTTTATGGATTTTAATTTCATGAATTTTGAAACAAACAATATTTTCCAGAATATCAAAAAGCTCTTTAATTTTGTATTTTTAATTCTTTTGTACAACTTTGTCTTTTAGAAGAGAACAAGTTAAATACAAAGAACATTCATAATCGCTTTTCTTTTGGAAAAATCGTAATTAAGAATTTTTCGCTTTAAAAAAAGGATTTTTCTCTAAAGAGAGAATTTTTTGTTTTATGATGTAAAAGAGAATTGACTGAAAGATTGAAATGAACTTACAAGTGTGGCGGCATGGGCAAAGCTCTTTCGCCGTTATGAACCTCTTTTAAAACCTGGTCATGTATTTGTTTTTGAGCCTCCCAATTAACTTCTTGACCCTGCTTGCAGATGAGAGACCTAATTTTGCAAAAAATAGGTTCTCTATCGTATAACTCTTGATACTCTTCTTTTGGAAGCATAGTCATCGTCCCTTCTATTCTGACCTTTAAATTATAGACATTTCTTTTAAAATAGAATTTCACGTTCCAAATGGAATTCAATTTATTGTAAAATAACATTTTTACAATAAATTGAATTTTGAATTGAATTTCAAATAGAATTCAATTTATTACAATTTATTATTCAATTTTTATTAAAAAGATTGACCTTAATGTAGAATTGAAATTTTATCACACAAAAAAGATTATTTTCAAAACTTTCATTAAAATGGATACAATTTTTGTACTTGTGTAAAAATGAATGAATAAATCAATTTTAGTTGCATCAGTGGTACTTTTAATTGTATCAGTAATACTTTTAGTTGCATCATTGATACTTTTAGTTGCATCAGTGATACTTTTACTTTCATCATTGATACTTTTAGTTGCATCAGTGACACTTTTAGTTGCATCATTGATACTTTTAGTTACATCAGTGACACTTTTAGCTGCATCAGTGAAACTTTGACTACTTCGATACCATTTTTAGCTGATACAGTGAAATTTGTTGTTTATGTAAAATCTACTTTAGTGGATCATTTTGCAGTTTCATGGAAAAATTTTTACGTGTAAATAGTTTTTGTCAAAATAATTAAATTTATTTTTATTTAACATTAAATGTTAAACGTTTGACAATTAAATACAAAGAATTAATACTACAATATCATTACGTAGTTTTAAAAAATAAAATATTTATACAATTTGATTACGTACTTGCCTGCTCATGTGATTATTTTTATCATTAAAATACGACCAAAGACAACACATTGCAGCTGATGGTACTTTTGCCTAAAAAATAGATTCTGATAAAGATCGTTTTTTAATAACTTGTATATTCATATTTTTTTAATTTCTTATTTTTCTAATTTCTCATTTCTCTTTTTCTCTATTTCTCTATTTCTTATTTTTCTATATTTTTAATTTTTTTTCTCTATGCTTTTATTTTTTCTTATTTTTTATTTCTTTTATTTTTTTTATTTTTCATTTTTTTATTTTTCATTTTTTTATTTCTATAAGAAATTA
Organism: Ganaspis sp. Gsp50; assembly: GCA_011057455.1. NCBI lineage: Eukaryota > Metazoa > Arthropoda > Insecta > Hymenoptera > Figitidae > Ganaspis > Ganaspis sp. Gsp50. The sequence continues at coordinate 67,232 of WNHD01000080.1, forward strand.
AAATTTTATATTTTCCTATATTTTTATTTTTTTCTTCTTTTTATTTTTCTATTTTTTCTTATTTCTCTACTTTTTATTTTTACTAATTTTTTCTAATTTTTTCTTATTTCTTTGTTTTCTTACTTTATCTTATTTCTGTATTTTTCTAATTCTTATTTTTATTATTTTACCAAGTCACTTGATTTTTGGCTACGATTGTCTGTCACTATAACAAATCCATCTTCATCTAGGCGTCGAACAATTACATGTCTCGAACTAACTTTTAAGTCCCTAAAAAAACATTTGATTGAAATATTTAAATAATAATAATAATATTTATTTCAGCCTTAAAAGGCCCATGAAATATTTAAATATAATAATATAACTTTGAATTGAATACATGAATTTAATACTGGAAATTTTATTTATTTAAATTTTATTTTATTTTAAGGAATATAAATTATTTTAAGTCACTTATTTTAAGATTTTGATATTTTAGATTAAGAATGTCTTTTCTTGTAACAAACAAGATTTAGGGAATTGTGTGCAATTTATTTTCATTCAGACTGATAAATTTTATTTATATGTACATGAATTTAGTTGAAATAAAAAATATAGTAGTAAAAATTGAACTCATTTTTTCTGTCAGTAGTGAGAAGGGTATATTTGTATTCAACATATGAACTCCAAACACAAAACTCCACACATGCGCTAAAAATTATTAAAATCAGGGGAAGGTTTGGCGACCCCAAAGTAAATACAAGATATTCTGCTGAATACGCTGCTTTAGACGTTTTTTCTATTTTTATTCACACGTGCTTTTAAAGCTTTTTTTAAATAAAAAATGCGTTAAAATTTATTAATAAAATTTATTTTTATTATTTTTATTCATTTTCTTTATTTACAGTATCAATTTTTATTATATTAAAAATGCTTTGAATATACTTATTTCAAACCATAAACAATATAAATAATGGTAATTATTGATAATTTAGTTATCAATAATTTTAATTTTTTGTAAGCCCGTTTACATGAATAAATTAAAATTAAAATAAATATTTTTTTATTCTTTATTTAATACATAAATAATTGAAAATAATTATTAAATTATAATTATTATAATTATTTCCATACTATGCAAATTTAATTAAAAACGATATTTGCAACTTATTTTGAAAGAAATATGTTTCAATTTATTTCGCCAGAAACATTTTTTCAAATTATTTTGACAAACCGATTAATATTTTAGTGTCAATAAATTGAAACCGAATGATAAATTCGAGTATTTAATGACATTTTTAATTCACAGTTTTCACGTGTGTTATAAATTGTAATTTACGAGTTGAACGTGAATTTCAATTACCTTGAATATTTTGAATTTAATGTCCCTTTTTGTACTGTCAGATAATTTATTTATTGCATTAACTTTTAATGAAACAAGAATCAAACACGATTATTATTTTCAGTCGTAAATCGCAAATAATTATTATATGGAAAAAAAGAAAAAAAATGGAAATAATAAAATACAGCTTTCCTTATTAAAGGAAAATTTAAATGAAAAATTGTTTTTAATAAAAACTTACGTAGACACTGTGGAAAGACAAAGTGCATTTGGCAAACCGGTAGAGAATTTTCGTGCTTCTTCGTGCCATTCTCTGAAAAGGTCGTAAGGACTCTCAGAGGTCAGATCAATTCGAGCCAAATCCGAAAGTTCAGAATGCGGCGTTTTTTCGTCCCAAGTGTCCTTAGAAAAATTTGATGACGTTTTTTTAAAAAAGTACAATCTGCTTGATCTCGAAAATCCATACTTTTTGACAAAATTCATTATCCGATCTGTTTTTGTTAATATTTTTCGCCCTATTGAATTTTTTCAAAAAATTGACATATTTTATTCAAAATAATGTGGAATTATTTATTTTCGTCTTTTTTTATTATTTTCCTTGTAATGTCTAAAATTGATTATTTTTTATTTACTTTATTTAAATGAGTTATAGTTTAAAACTGAAAATTTACTTTTTTGGCATTTTATTTAAATACAAAATCTGGTGGCTAAAAATTGATTGTAATTTTATTTTTACATTCTCATCAATAATGAGAGTGTATTTATTCTAAGTAAGCACAAAAGCCCGCAGTTTGAAATTCATTGAAATATAATAAAAAAAGGAATGACATTAAAAAATAAAAAAAGCGGAAAAATGAAAAACAAAAAAGCAAAAAAATAAAATAAATGAAAGTGTGGAATGAAAATTCGCCCTACTAGGAACATTGTGGTGAAATTAAATCCAAAAAGCTAGGAAAATTAACCACCAATTTAGTAAATTAAAAAGTAAACACTTTTATCCAATTATTTACCTTCTTAATCATTTTATTCACATTTTTGTCAACATAATAAATAATGAAATTCGCAAAAAAGTGAAAAATAAAATTGAATAAAATCTCTGAAAATTCTTTTTCTCTGAAATTGCTTATTTTTGGAAAATTGTTTTTTTGGCATTTTTTTTAAATTGCAGTCTTTTGTAAAATTGGCAAAAAGTCCAATAAGTAAAGTTATTACTTTGCTTTGAAAAAAATCGAACAAAAAGAGTATAAAAAGAGGATGAAGAAAAAGTGGAGAAAATTATGTGGAGGAAAAAAAATAACCAGAAAATAATATAGTATTAAAGTGGAAAATTCTAGGATAAAGGGGGATTTTGAAAATAATGGTATCTGGAATAATCGAAGGATGACACGTGTCCTAGAAATTTAAACCAAATCGGAATGCGTGCTGGAAATATGATACAATCACATAGGAAAACTGATTTAATTTAATCCGAAGTGAGGATCGTATCTTGTTTCCTCGGTTTTTAATAAGGTTTTTCAGTGGTTTCTTATTGCACCCAACACCGAATACATGCGATATTATAGTTGGAACAAATAAAGTGATATTTATTACGTAACGAGTGTAGATACGTAATAAAAACTAATTTTAATTACTCACACTCCTTTATTTTTCAAACTTAGTTTTCTATCTCAAAATCCATTGTCCTTTTTCTTATTAGTCACATCATTTTTAATTATAAATTCTATCTCCTCATATTTATTATATCCTGACTTTTATCCCACTTTGAAATCTTTCGTTTATTTAAAAAAATCGCTTAATTGTTTATTTATTTTGTAATAATTCACAAATTAATTTCAGTTTCTAATCATTTGTAAGTTCAGTTTTTGGTCATTTTTTTAATCATTTTAATTTTGGTTATGATCTCTTATTTTTTTATTTTTAATCATTTATTTATTTAGTAAATATATAAATATATATATCATCTTAAGTTTAAGTTTTTTTAATCATCAATTTTTACTTTTACTTTAAAACCATTTTTAATTTTAATTTTTCTCATTCTTCGTTTTAATTGCTAATTAAATATTTTTAATTTTTGTTTAATTATAAAAACGAAATACTGAAAGACACTTTGGTTAAATATAAAACTTTTATAAAAAATTATATTATTCATATAATTTTATTATAATAATTATTCATATAATTATTTATTTTTTATTTTTACAAAGATTTGGTTACATTATTCAAAATTGTGCTGACATTATTTTTGTATTCTAGTTAAACTTTCCAGAATTGTGGTTATTTTAACCAGAAAAAGTAGTACGGGTGTATTTAACTAGAGCTGTGGTTATTTTAACCATAAAAGTTCTATAAGAAGAATTCTAGGTTTTCTAACTAAAGTTCTGATTATTCTGCCCAAAATTTTAGTTATTCTGACCAAAAGTTTAGTTATTCTGACCAGATGTTTTGTTATTTTTACCAGAAATTTTGTTATTTTTACCAGAATTTTTGTTATTATGACCAGAAATTTTATTATTCTATACCAGAAATTTTTAGAATGTTAATAAACAAAAATAATTACATTTATTTTGTAAGATTTTTGATAAATCACCAATATTTATGGTACATTTGTTTATTCTGTTTATTCTCTCGCATTTATTTTTTGATAAAGTTAAAAAAATCGATTTATCAAAAAACATTCTAAATTGAAAAAAATTAGATCTGGTAAATTTTTCATTATTCTATTTGGCAGAAAATTACATTTAAAGACGTTTTAATTAAAGGTCCATGATTTTAAATAAAACGGAAAAATAACATTGTAATTTTCTTTCAGAGAGAAATAAAATTGTAATTAAACTTGATGGGAAAATAAAGTTTTAATTTAATTTTACAATAAAAATTGTAGTTTAATTTCATGGTAAAATAAAATTGTAATTTAATTTCAGGGAAAATAAAATTGTAATTTATTTAATGAAAAAATACAATTTTAATTTTAAATAAATTGCATGGAAAATAAAAATCTTTAGTTTCATGAAAGAAATAGATTCTTTTTTCTTTTCTCAATTCAAAAATTGCTTGTAAATAAATAAATAAAAAGTGGCAAATTGAGATTAATTTTTGTACATTCTCATCATTGGATTCTTTTATTTGAAATTGACTGAAAATTAAAAAAGAAATAAAATAAAATTGGTCCATTTTTTGTGTGGACTTCTGTACAAAGTGACAAGCTTTTGTCAGAGTTAAAAATTAATTTTAATTTGAAAGTAAAGTTTTATCAGGTGTTCTCGACACATATTCAGTGCATGTCTGCTCTATATATAAACTTGCATTTCTAGTTTCATGAACCTATTTTCAAATACCTGTGTCAGTTAACTCACCATTAGTATTTTATTACTTTTCTTTTAAATATCTAAAATTTATTAATTTTTACACTCTTCACTGAATACATTTACATATGAGCACAAGTACCGATCACGACTTAAACTCGAGTGACACAACTTAGTTGCCAGACTTATCTTACCCCTTCCTTGTTTCCACTTGTCTTCTTTTTTTATCAGATTTTTTGCGAATTAAAAATAAATTCAAATTATTATAATATGTACAAAAAATGAAAAATAAAACATGAAAAATGATTAAAAGCGATAATAAACAACTTTGGATCCACAACTTTTATCCAAAATCGATTAAGAAACAAAATTATAAACGAAAAGTTACACTTTGTATTTTCAAATATTTTTGATCGGCTCAAAATTCTCTAGTGCTATTTTTTAAACTTAATTTATTTATTTATTTATTCATCTATTGCGAATTTAAAGCAGTATCATTGTGAGATTTTTTTTTAGATGAAATCTTTTTTAGCGACTTTTGGAAGTTGGAATTGAATTTCCAATTTTTTATATTTATCGTTAATCCAATTTAGGTACTTCTATGTATTTAAACATTTTGTTTTTTCTTATCGTACAAAAGTTGAATTTTCATTGTGCTCTCTACATTTTCTGCTACCCGTCAAGATAAGTGGATTAACTATGTGGTTGTCAGGCTTCTGCTTCTCGTTATATATTTTACCTTCCTCCATAGGAACCCTCCATGTACATATATTATGCATTCAACGAAAAACTTTTTTTAAAAAACAGTTTTTTAAAAATGCAAAAGCTGTTTTTTAAAGAAAACTGCTCTATTTTTTTTTAAAAAAGCTATTTGGTTTACAAAAAATGTTTTTGTTTTAAAATACTGCTTTCTTTGAAAACACTACTTTGTTTAAAAACAATGGTTTTATTTTTAAGAAAAGCATTTAATTTAAAAATAATGGTTTTATTTTAAAAAAGACATTTATTTAAAAACAATGGTGTTATTTTAAGAAATTGTTCAAAAAACGCTTTTGTTTAAAAAACTTCTTTGTTTAAAAAACAATTGTCTTGCTTAAAAAAATACTTTGTATTAAAAACAATAGTTTTGTTTAAGAAACTACTTTGTTTAAAAACAATAGTTTTGTTTAAAAAACTACTTTCTTTAGAAACAATAGTTTTGTTTAAAAAACTACTTTCTTTAAAAACAATAGTTTTGTTTAAAAAACTACTTTGTTAAAAAAGAATAGTTTTGTTTAAAAAACTACTTTGTTTAAAAACAATGATTTTATTTAAAAAACAACTTTGTTTAAAAACAATGGTTTTGTTTGAAAAAACTACCTTGTTTAAAAAGCAGTTTTAATTAAAAAAAACCGTTTTTGTTTTTTTTTAAATTATTCTATTTTATTTTTGTTTTGCAAAAGAAATAAATTCTTTAACTTGTAACAAACGTTTTATTTTAAAAGCAAATTTAACATAGGTACAGAAAAATGATATGTGATCTTCATTACAAATAATCTTAAAAATCGTAATGTTGGAAACACTAAAAAATAAACTTACGTACATTTTTACAACATGCGAACATTGACAACTATTAATTCTTCAATCTAGGATTTAATTTCTACAGGATCCCAAATTAAAAAATATCAATTGACACAGATAAACATTTATTATAATACAATAATTATTTACTTAATTACTACTCAAACGAATCTCATAAATAAAATCCTAATCATTCAGATTCAAATATAAAGTTAATAACTAAAATTTATAAAATAGCATTTGTTTTTAAATAAAAAATTGTTGGACATTATTTACAACATGTAAATTTATTCCCATAAAAAATCTAATGGTTACAATTAAAGAGATTAATTTTCCATCTTGGAGTAATGAAGATTCATTAGATCTATATTTACAAACGCATAATCTTTTTTTGTCACTTGAGGAAAAATATTTTGGAGAAAAGTAAACTATTCACTAACTTAAAAGTCTATTGTTTGAATATTCTTGGGTCAAAAAGTAATAACAATAATTATATTCTTCTTTATAACAATAACGTATTATTACAAAGCAATAAATACTGTCAACGGGAGTATTTTTTCGATTCACTGAATAATTCAAAAATTCTTTAGGGAATTCTTCAAGTACCGATTAGGCAATCAAAAATAACCAATTTGTCAATTTGAATACCAATTTGTCAATTTGAATACCAATTTGTCAATTTGAAAACCAATTTGTCAATTTGAATACCAAATTGTCAATTCTACGAAAATTTGAAATTCAATCTGTCAATTTGAAGACCAATTTGCAAATTTGAATACCAATTTGCAAATATGAATACCAGTTTGGCAAATTTGAATACCAAATTGGCAATTAAAATACCAATCGATTGGCATTTCCGTTAATGGCAACTTAAAAATCTTGTGGCAAAAGAGCAATGATTATTTTAAACTTTTGATAAGAAGATACGAATAAGATATCTTATCACAATCAGCAAATAATTTTCGCTGAGAATTGTTACCTTATATTTGACGTAAGGTATAAAAATACATACTTTTGAATGCTCGAGTAGAACTTTGTGATTGTTTTTAAATAAAGATTCTCTTGTTATTTACAAGTAATCGATATTTACAAATATCAGTCGATGGTAGATTTAATCCACGCTAGATTCGATGAGATCTTATCATAAAGGCGAGGTCTTTCGGTACCTGGTCTGGAACAGGCGATTCTCCAACTACTAACTCCTTCTAATGCCCATCTGCGATTGTCCGACAATAAACAGAGCATTGGACTTCCTGCCACTTCTTCTTCCTGTAAATTTAAGTTTTTTTTTTAATTCACTTTACGTCCGTTGTTGCAAGAAATAAATAGAAAGCTTATCCAATTGAATCTTTTAGATTAAAAAGAACATATTTTTTATCTCTTTTAATTTACTTTAATCCTTTTTGTTCACTACAACCCTTTTCTATTCTACTGAAGAATAGAATTTCCGTAATCCCTTTTAATTAATCATTTCCTACTTTCTATATTTCCTAAAGAATATGTACGTAATTTTGTTCGCTTCGATCCTTTTCTATTTTGAAGAATACAATTTGTGTAGTCCCTTTTTATTCATTTAATATTTTTCTATTCCTACTCAATTCAATTTTTGGATATTTTTTTTATTCAGGTCTATCCTTCTTTATTCCTGCTTAATGCAATTTCGTTATTCTTTATTCACGTGAATCCTTTTTCATTCCTGCTCAATTCAATTTCTGTATTATTTTTAATTTAAGTCTTTTTCTCTTTTTCTCTTTTTTTTTCTATTTTTTTTGTTTCTTCTAGTGCTAAGAGGCATAATTTTAATCCTCTTCAATTCCAAAAGAGTTATCTAATCCAATTTCTACTCTAATTCTAATTTTATTTCTACCCTAATTCTAATTTTATTTCCACTCTAATTTTAATTTTATTTCCACTCTAATTTTAATTTTATTTCTACTCTATTCGTTCTAATCTTGTTCTATCCCCTCCAAATTTTTATCCCTTTTAATTTACTTTAATTTTTTTTGTTCAATTCAATATTTTTTGAAGAATACAAATTGTGTAATCCCTTTTTATTTACTTCAATGTTTTCTTATTTTAAAAAGAAAATGCACAAATTTGGGTGATTCCTTTTTGTTCACTTCAATCCTTTTTCTTCGAAGAAAACAGTTTATATAATCCCTTTTCATTCACGTCAATTCTCTTCTATTCCTATTCAATTTTCCTTTCAAATTCACTTCAATTCTTTTCAATTTCTGTTTAACTCAATTTTTGAAAAAAATGTGCGTTCCCCAATTATTAACATCAATTATTTTCTATTCGTGTTCAATTCAGTTTATAAAAACACAATTTGTGTAGTTCCTTTTTATTCACGTCTATTCCTTTCTATTTCTATTCCTATTCAATTCAATTTTTAACACCAAAATTTGTGTATTTTCTTTTTATTCGCTTCTATTTTTTCTTTATTCCTGTCTAATTCAGTTTCTGAAAAACAAAATTCGTGTATTCCCTTTTGATTCGCTTCTATTCTTTTTTATTCCTATTTAACTCGGTTTTTGAAAAACAAAATTTGTGTATTCCTCTTTTATTCACGCCAATCCTTTTCTTTTCCTATTCAATTCAATTTTTGAACAACAAAATTTGTGTATTTTTTTTGTATTCGCTTCTATTCTTTTTTATTCCCGTTTAATTCAGTTTCTGAGAAACAAATTTGTGTATTCTCTTTTTATAAACGTCAATTCTTTTCTATTTTTGTAGAATTCATTTTTTTAAAATCACAATTTGTATATGTAATCCCTTTTTATTCACGTCAATTCTTTTCTATTTCTATTCAATTGAATTTTTAAAAAACACAATTTGAATAATCCCCATTTATTCTCGTCAATTCTTTTCTATTCCTGTTCAATTCCATTTTTGACAAAAATAGGCTACTTCCTTTTCACTCACTTCAATTCTTTTCTATTCCTGTTTAATTCAATTTTTAAAAAAATGAGTGTGGTCCCTTTTTATTCACTTCAATTCTTTTCTAATCGTGTTCAATTCAATTTATAAAAACACAATTTGTGTAGACCCTTTTAATTCGCTTCTATTCTTTTCTACTTTCTTGCTTTCTTCTAATGCTAACAAACACAATTTTAATCTTCTTGAATTCCAAGAGAATTATCTAAACCTATCGCTACTCCATTTGTTTTATTCCTTTTCTATCTAGTCCATTCTTTTTTATCCCATTTTCCTATCCACATATATTTTCAATTCACATAAATCTACTTTTCTCTTCTTTTTCAATATCTGCTATCCTTTTGATTCCCTACAATTTTCCTTTAACAATTTTTCTTGTAGGATAAAAAATTTGTTTGAAAAATGTTAAACATTTTTTTTATAAATTTTATAATTTGTTTTTAAAATTCTGATCAATTTTTTATTAATTTTTGATTAATATTTGATTAATTTTTGATTAATTTTTGATTAATTTTTGTTGTTGTTTTTTTTAGTAAATATATTTCTGTAATATAAATTCTAATCAAGTGTATAGAAATGTGTTTATAGAAATAAAAAGCGTGTCGCAATAAAAAATAGAGTAAATAGTCTATTTGTAATTTAAAATTTTGCGTGATTAACTTACATTGCAGTCGTCCATGGAAAATTCTGCTTCTGTGCAAATACTGTTAACTGAAGCGATACTGATATTTTCACATTTTTCCATTTCACTATGCCTTAATTGCACCCTTTGTAAAAGTTTCCCTAAAAAATAAAATTGCAATTTCCATTGTTAAATTAAAAATTGAATAAACAATTCTTCCTCGATGGGAAAGCAAAATTAAATTAAAAATCGACACGATTAGAATGCTTCCTTTATAAAGAAGCAAAAGTAAATAAAAATTAAAACAAAACTGGTATTAAATAAAATAAATTTGATTTGAATAAAATTTGACAAAATTTGCAAATATCATCAGAGAATTTAAAATTTAAAACAAAAAGAATCTTGACTGTTTATAAAAGCCATGAAAAGTTTTTATCACTTTTTCTTACAAATATAATCCACGACAGCATACAGTAGAAATAAAGAAAATAAAGAGAAAGTTAAGTACTCAATTACAATGTTTAATTCTTTAACGGAAAATAAAGGAAAGATCCTGAAATTAAAAACAACTCTTTTTTAATTCTGTAGATTTTAATTAAAAAAAGAAGCCCTTTAAATGCTACAATTTTCAAATGAAAAACTCGAGAATCCAAAGCCATTTTAATTTGAAAATTGTTCATAAATCTTGCAGCGTTACAAATCCTACTGAATGGAAAATTAAAAACCTTATAAATTTTAATTTACGTGTTCGTTAATTTCAAAACTTTGAAAACAAATATAGTATAAACTTGACTGCAATAATTTAATATTAGGTCAAGCTTAATTGTATTAATAAATGAGTCCTTGATTCTGGGATACAATCGATAAACGCTTCATTTAATAACATTTAATGGAATATCAGCTTTGCAAGAACAAAAGCCTTAAATTAATTAACACCCGAGAAAAGAAGATTCTTAACTCTGATATTATTTATACGAAAAAAGCAAAAATAAAATCGACAAAATTAAAATAGAGTGCAAAATTTCTTACGATTTCTCGCCCATCCGAGAGTGTTACAATTGGTGGTATTATTAGAAATTGAATCTTGATTTGGTAAACAGATTGGTCTGACAAAGTCCGAAAAAGCTGTCACTGGACTATCAAGCTTCAAAAGCACAGTAGTGCTTCCTTCAACTGGCGATTTCATCATTCCAATTATTCTGCGTTCCTGTTGCCAAGGTGAAGAACTCGAGAGCCTCACTGTTCCCAGTCTCGCCGACCATTCTGCTTTCGATTGTCTGAAAGTTAATAACCACATTTCAAAAGTTATTTCAATAGGCAAATTTAAATTTTACACAATAAAAAAGTTAATTAAATAAATGAACCACCGGCTCCATTTTAATGCGAGCTTTATTAAAAATTAGTTTTATATTTCAGAATTGAAGTAGATATTTTCCTAAAAAGTGCGGAAATTAAACAAAGCTGGAAATCGGGTAATAATTAGTTCAATTTACTTTTGCTTTTATTTATATTACTTAGATGCTCACGATAATCACATTTTCTATCAAAAGTGAAGCAAAGATACATTTTGTTTATTACTTTGTTTATTACTTTTGTTTATTACTTTTATTTATTACTTTTATTTATTACTTTTGTTTATTACTTTTGTTTATTACTTTTGTTTAATTAATATAATTATTAATAATAAATGTGGCCTTGCCATCGAAACGTCGTCAATATAAAAAGCGGATTTGTCTTTTTATTCACCTTATCTTCCAAAATCGAATAAAATTTACCTTATCAATAATTATTAATAATAAATTTGACTTTGTTTTGCGACCCTAATTTTATTCTCACGAGAAATGTTTTCTGAAAAACTAAATAACTCAAGAAATGATAAATATTTTTTTACACTCTTGGTCTCATTTAAAAGCCATTTCTTCACAAAATGGACCTGCATTATCAGTATTATTCTTGAATTATTCTCTTCCATTTTCAAAGATGTTAACTTCGTTACAAAAAACCAGAGAATTAATATCAATGCGAATTACTGGAATTCTTGTTCTCATTTCCAAAAATAAATCTTGTTCCAAAATGTAGAAAAATATGTCTTGTTCTCATTTTCAAAAATAAATCTTGTTCCAAAATGTAGAAAAATATTTTTCTCTATTTTTTAATTTATGTAACAATACTATTCGTATATGTTCATTTTGTAAAAAATCATCTTTTAAACGAAACGTAGAACGTTAAAAAAAATTTATTTTTCCACGAGTTATTTACATTTTAATAAAATGTTACCCTTTACGCTGTTTTTGCAATAACTGCTTTAAAAATTATTGAAAAAACTCCATCATAGGCTCATTTTATTTGGAATTTGAAAGCTTTCAAACCAGCTTTCAAACAAAATTTTTATTTTCATTTTCTTAACAAAAAAGATAAATTATTTATGCAAAAACGCTTAAGGTCGCTTTTTTCGTGGAGCGACATATATATGTAAATCATATAATATAATGAGGGATCACAGTCGCTTTTTCGTTCAATTTTAGGTGCAAAAGGGGACTTTTAATTTTAAAAAGGGGATTTTCTTCGGTAAAAAGGGGATTTTAGAAAGAAGAAAAAAAGGATAACATTGTAATATTTAAGAACTTCAAGAATTTTAGTTAATTTCT
>WNHD01000081.1:0-34411 GCA_011057455.1 Ganaspis sp. Gsp50
CATAACTATTTATAATTATTTATAATTATTTATAACTATTTATAATTATTTATAATTATTTATAACTATTTATAATTATTTATAATTATTTATAACTATTTATAATTATTTATAACTATTTATAATTATTTATAATTATTTATAACTATTTATAATTATTTATAACTATTTATAATCATTTATAACTATTCATAACTTCATAATAATTGTCTTTATTATTTTACCTTCTTATTGTTTATAGACAAATATTTAGTAATCAATTTGACATTCCTTTTATATAAAAATGTACATTGGCTTTTTATATTCTCTATTTTATAAAAATGTACATTTTTAAATTTTAATCGATTCATTCTTTGAATTTATACCAAAGATTAATTTTATAACAAGATTGTGAATACATGAAATATGTCAAAGAAAATTATTAATCAATTTTTCATACTCATAGTCGGTTCTTTAAAAACACCTGACATAATTTAATAAATCATTTCACATATATTTAACACTTCAGAATAATATATTTTAGTTATAAATTCATTTTATTAAGCAATATTTTATAATCTACTATTTATAGGCAACGTTCTGAAAAAGAATATAAATTTTCCACAAATTGTTATTTTAGAGAATTTATTCCCCCGACAGAGTATTTTTCCGAAAAATTAAATTGTAAACCTTTTTCACTGTAAATCAACTTATGAAAGCTTTTTATCATAATCAAAATTATGAAAGCTGGAACTGAATTTATTTTTTTAGGATCTCCCATAATAAATATAAAATAATGGACCTTTTTTAAATAAATATTAATTGTGTTTTATTAAATATAAAATAGTAGGTCTTTTTTAAATAAATATTAATTGTGAGTGTTTTATTAAATATAAAATAATGGGCCTTTTTTAAATAAACAACTATGAATTGTGTGTTGAAAATCTGATAATTTGCAACAAGTGTCGAGTTACTTCTAAATTGAAAATGAAACTAACAACTCGTGGAGTAATGTTATGTATTTAGAAGTACCTTGTAATTAGCTCGTTGAAAATACGACGCAATAAAAATGCGATAAAAGTTATAAAAGTTGATAACGCAATAATAACAACCACAAATTGTCAAATTACACGACTTTATGCTTGGATGATATAAAGCACGTTTATTTCGCTTTTTAATTTTTTCAATTTTCCACCCTATAAACCCCATTTAATCTTTTCTTTTTAGAGTTTTCGTCAATTAGCAAACTGTCGATATTGAAAATCAAATATTTCCGAACAATACTTTTGGAGCATTTTCATTCATTCTTACAATTGTTGATTTTATTTTTTCATTTTTACATTTTTTGTGAGTGTCAACTACTCATTTATTTGTAATAGTTCTTATTAATTTCTAATAGTTATTATTAATTTCTAATAGTTCTTATTAATTTCTAATAGTTCTTATTAATTTCTAATAGTTCTTATTAATTTCTAATAGTTCTTATTAATTTCTAATAGTCCCTATTAGTTTCTAATATTTAATATAGTTTCTGTCTTTTACAATCTTTTATCAAGTTTTCTTACATTTTATAATTTCCACAAGTTTTTATAACTTTTTATAACTTTTTATAACTCTTTACATTTACATCTTTTTATTATCATTTTCTAGTCCCCCGTTTATAATACATCTACTCTTTATAAATCCACTGTTTACAAATTTACTGTAATTTTTTATCGTGTTTACTGAGATCAGTTCTCAAGAAAAGCTCAAACTTGCAAGTCCAACTTGACTACACGAACCTGGTTTACGAATTTACAAAAGAAGAAAAAAAACACCAGAAATATATATATAAAGAGAAACACAAAAAGAATAAAGAGATGGAGGCTTAAAATTATGCAAATCGAAGCTGAGAATTTTGTAAATACATGCGAATATAAACCCTAGACTTAGGTTTAGCTTTAAAATACACAAAAGGCAGTGAGATAGCGAATCTTGCTGCGAATATTATTACGATTGTAAAGACAAGAAGCGACGGAAAGGGTAAACCTCATTGAAAATATTTTGAATCTAGTTTAAGAAAAACGAATTAACTTGGCCGTCTAGTCGTTAACAGTATAAGGAACGAATTAATGCGAAGGTATTATGTATACATATTGTACTAAGATTAAGTTATTGAATAATGATATCGCTATATTGTATGTTAAACACGATATTATTATCATTAATATTATTATAACACCATTATGCTTTCGCGATGTTGAGTTGAATGTTGTTGTTAACAAAAGAGTGAAAGAAGAAACGACCTACGAATATGTAATAAAAACTCAGAAAACTACTTCTTTGTTTAATCATTATGCCACCCCTTTACGGTCTTATTTTAAAATTTAATTTTATTTATTTTTTAAAATTTTCTTCACTTTTTTAAATTAAAGTCCTTTTGGGCAATTATTTAAAAAGTTTTCATTTATTTTGTTTTATTTATCTTATTTGTTTCATTTGTCTTATTTTATGTATCTTATTTGTTTCATTTGTCTTATTTTATTTATCTTATTTGTTTCATTTGTCTTATTTTATTTATCTTATTTGTTTCATTTGTCTTATTTTATTTATCTTATTTATTTTATTTGTTTCATTTTATTTTTATTTACTATTATTAAAGCCCTTTCTGGTTCTTTTAACCCCACAGTTCATTTTTATTTGTTTTATTTATATTATTAATTTTATTAATTTTATGTATTTTATTTATTCGTCTATTTTATTTATTTATTGTAGTGAAACTATAACGAACAAAAGAGAATAAAAAATTGTGATAAAATAAGTTTTATTAACTAATTGATTAATTTGTTTATGATATTCTCTTTTTATCAATTTTTATAAAATCATTCGTTTAACTGAATTGTATTGATTTCATCAAGCTAAAATTATAAAACATAAATAGTAAATATAATATAAAAAAACTTTGAATCGAATTTTCCACTAACGATACTAATTTTAATGAATAGCTACAAAAACACACGTTCGAAAGCAAATTATAAAATTACAACTTTTATTTAACTACAAAATCGTTACCCTGTAAGTTATTTTTTGTATCATCAATAAATGATATACGAATATATCCACCTATCGAGAATTCCTTCAGTAAAACTACCAACATTTTCGATAAATGAAAATAGAATTCCGAATATATGAATAATGAGAATATTGAAAATATTGAAAATATTGAGAATATTGAAAATATTGAAAATATTGAGAATATTGAGAATATTGAAAATATTGAGAGTATTGAAAATATTGAGAATATTGGAGAATTATATTAAGAATTTGAAAGGAATTATATTAAAAATTTAAAAGAAACTAAATTAAGAAATGAATTTCAGAAGTCAAAATTAAGAAATAAAATTAACGAATAAATTTTGAATTCGTTTAAACCCGAAGTATTTGACGTTCATTAAATCTGTTGAAATAATATTTGAGTAAGTAAAAATGGATGTCACAAACAAACAGTATTGAATTTCTTTTGATTATTATTTAAAGAGTCTAGACGGTACAGATATAAGAGGGCAAAATGTCTGTAAATTGAGGTGCGCCAATTTCTCATTTTCCAGGGAGAGAAATTGGAGTCTTTCTACGGCAAAGTTTTCAACCGAGAAGTCGTTAAATCCTTGATGGGACAAGTTACAAGGGGACAAAGATCGAGGCGCATTATGAATTAAATTTAACTGCAAAGTAGACTTATATTTCTTTGTTTTAGTCCGTGTTTTACAACCAATAGACAATTCCACTGCATATTGTAACAAAATTTTCCCACTGTGACTTTGCAAATAACAATTTTTTGCCACTGCAAGAATAAATTTCACACTCATTGCATTTTAATACAACTGATGCTTTCGGGAAACAAGAAAAAATTACCACTCCTTTTCTCTAGCCAATTTTAACTCAATAATTTATAGTTAAAATATTTAACAAAAATTTACAACAAATTTTGGTTAAAAAATTAGTGATATCAAATTATAGTTAAAAAATTATTGACAACAAGTTTTAGTCGAAAAATTATTGACAACTTTTAGTTCAAAAATTATTGGCAACAAATTTTTGTTCAAAAATTATTGGCAACAAATTTTAGTTCAAAAATTATTGGCAACAAATTTTAGTTCAAAAATTATTGACAAACACTTTTAGTTCAAAATTATTGACAACAAATTTTAGTTCAAAAATTATTGGCAACAAATTTTAGTTCATAAATTATTGACAACAAATTTTATTTAAAAAATCATTGACATCAAATTTTAGTTCAAAAATTATAGACAACTTTTAGTTCAAAAATTATTGGCAACAAATTTTAGTTCAAAAATTATTGACAGTAAATTTTAGTTCAAAAATGTGTAGTTCAAACATTTAAATCCAAAAATTGTTGACAATAAATTTAAATTTAAAAAACTGAGTCAAAAGTTTAATTAAATCTTTAATTTAATTTAAATTTTAAAGATTACGTTAGAAGTTTAAAGTGAAATATTTAAGTAAAATATTATGAATAATTGATAATTTTAAAAAACGTGAGAGATTTTTAAAATTCAATGGGCAATGTATAAATAAATTACAATAAATACAATTCTATTTGATATATTGAGATCAGATTACTCATTTTAAATTTGAATTGATAGGTGCCAATGCGGTTATATAGAAATTGACTGTGATTATTAAAAGATGGAGTAATACATCAGACTTTTCAACCATCTAAATTTATTTGACAAGAAATATTGGATTTTCCATATTGATGAATTCTTCATGAAGAATTAAATTGATTTCAAATTTATAAATGAGATTAACCTCGTTCGTAGTTTTATTAAAATCAATTAAATGTAATTTGTGATGGAACAAGTAAAACATGATTAAAAGGAAGAACAGCGATAATTAAAAAATGAAATAATAACAAAATAGCAGGAATACAAAAAGAATTACAAAGACAGTACAAAGTAATGCAAAAACAATATAAAAAGAATGCAGAAACAATACAATAACAATGCGAAAAGAAAACAAAAACAATATAAAAAGAATGCAAAAACAACACAAAAACAATACAAACAAAATGCAAAAACAACACAAAAAAATACAAAAACAATGCAAAAACAATACAAAGACAATAAAAGCGAATAAATCTACTATGATGGTCTCGTGGATTAGGCGCAGATGGTTTAAGTTTTAAATGTTAAATTTTAGCTACATGAGTTCGAATCTCCATCCAGGTATATTTTTCTCCAACGTTAAAAATAATTTTAAAAAAAGGGTAGAAGAAAGGAAAATATAAAATATATGTGTAAAAAAGTATATGTACAAAAGTATGAGTAAAATACAAAAACTATAAAAAATAATAAAATAATAAAAAATGGAAAAGTCTTAAAAAGAAAACAGAATAAGAAAAATTAAAGGAATTGTCATTTGAGCTGAAAAATAGGGATCTTAAAAAGCAGGAAGCTGAAAAAATATATAGTTTTAAAGGGAGAAGTTAGTCTCAGCTCTTCTTTCCTTCATCGAAATCCCCAAGGTACTTCGATAACGTGGTCTTTGCTACTACTATTAACCTCTTCAGCTCCCTTGTTTCGATCTGGAACTTCATTTCAGTCGACTTTCTTTTATTTCGTTCGGTAAATAATTTAATTCTGCCCCTGAATCTCCTAGCACTAACTCGCAAAATAATTAAATTTCTACAGCGAACTTTTAAGCGTAACGAAACAAATTAATCCTTGTCTTACAAGCAAAAAATTCCTCTGATAAAACAATGTTCTAAATCACTAAAAGTTCAGGTCCAGATCTGCTTTTAAAAAGTATTTTTTTACTTTTCAAACTCATTATTCATGCGTTATTATTTCTGTTGTTAATTTATTTCACTTTTAAGGGGTTATTTATTTGTTTGTGAAATGAGATTTGATGGCAATGAACATTTCAATAAAGAGAAATTATTATAAAGTAATTAAATTAAGAGATCAAAACTAAGAAATAAAATTAACGAATAAAATTTGAATTTATTTAAATCCGAAGTTTTGTAAGTTTATTTAATCTGTTGAAATAATTTGAGTACCTAAGTAAAAATAATATAAATAAATGGAACCTATGAAGATTCTGACCTGACTTATAAATGAACGTTTAAGTAGCTCTTGCAAATAAATAAAAAAGTGCACACACAAGGTTTCCAATTTTAACGAAATTTAATGTTAATATCACCTATAAGATTTTGCTGTTTGAGGCATCGTTTTCAAAAGCATAAAAGTTTAAAAACTACTATAAAGAAGTGCATTAAAATGTTTAGAATAGCAGTTTTAAAGGCAAATTATACGGTTATTGGTATTTGCAATGTTTGTGCTGGAAAAGATAAGATTTTATACCGTTTTTAAAATGCTCTTTATTATATTACATATGTATATGTGTGGTTGTTGGGCCGAAAGCAATCGACTGCGCCCAGGATCTTAAGTTGCAATTTCCCGGAATCTAAATCTCCGAAATCGCATCTGGCTCCCTCTGGTCGGAATCTCGGCTGTAAGTATACAAATACCTCCATTCCCATAACTTGCAACTTTAAACTTGAATTGCTTAACCTTTCATATATACACATACATATGTAGTATGAAAGAACACCAATCAGATTACGCGATATCTTCAAACAGATTCTTTGCTCGATAAAACACAAACTGTTACAATCCTCATAGTCCAAAGTTTTATATATTACAGCTTTTGATTCACGATTAGTATTCGACAATTTCTTTATCACAATTTGTCGAATTTTGCATTATCCAAGAGAACTTGGATAAGAGAACTTGGAGTACTTATATCGAGAAAAAACTACTTATGAGAAAAAACAAACTATAGCCAAGCCTACTAAAAGTCTTTTTCAATATAAGCAATTCTAGAAAAGTTTTAATCAATATTTGCAGATTTTTAATTTTCAGTTCAACAAACGTGAGAACAAAAGCGTTTTGGAAAATTAAAATACAAAGTACATGTCTGACTAAAACGTAATCGTACTACTTAACTTTCAGAACCTACATATAGTGACAACTCTAAATAAAAAAACTATTTTTAAATCCTATGCTTAATTGCAAATTTTTTGAAATTTTATCTTCTGGAAAATAATGTTTTCAAAAAAAATTTGAATATCATAAAGCAAAATTTTTAAAAAGTTCTCTTTTTATTACATACGATAAAGGGGATTTAAAATCAGTAGAGAAAGCAAGTAGAGCCAGACAAACATAAAAAGGGAGATTTAAAATCAGTAGAGAAAGCAAGTAGAGTCAGACAAACATAGAAAGGGAGATTTAAAATCAGTAGAGAAAGCAAGCACAGTCAGGCGCCTAATGTATTGGTCTGACCATTCTTGCATTTTCTACTGATTTTCAATCTCCTTTACTACATTGGTCTGATCGTACTTGCCTTTTCTACTGCCAATTGAAAATTTCTATTATTGCATTGGTCTGACTGTACTGGCTTTTTCTACTGTCTGATTAGCAATATCTCTTACTGTTTATATTGCTAAAACTATATTGCTACTTTTTAAATCTAAAAAAGGGAAATAATTTTTAATAACTAATAAGTTTTAGCCACTTATTATTTTAAGTTCTTTAATTCATAGATTGAAATCGTGAGAAGTGGGTCATTGAAATTTCAATCACTTTTTAGTGATTCGGTTTCAGAAAGAGACTTATAATGTCACTAATTTTACGAATATATTTAAATGTCACTAAAAATAAGTTAATTTTAATTTTTTTCAATTGAATTAAAATTTTTGACTCAAAAATGTAATGTAATGTAAAATACTCGTTTATGTAGATTTAAAGAGTAAAGCTTACTATTTGTGTTGAATTTAACATAAACATTGGTAGAATTTAATTCAAACGTTTGTAAAATTTTATTTAAATATTGATTAAATTTAATCCAAACGTTTATAAAATTTAATTCAAATATATTGGTTAAATTTTATTTAAATATTGGTTAAATTTAATCCAAACGTTTTGTAAAATTTAATTTAAATATATTGGTTAAATTTAATTCAAAAGTTTGTAAAATTTAATCCAAATGTTGTTTAAATTTAATTTAAATACTGTTTAAATTTAATTCAAATGTTGTTTAAATTTAATTCAAATACTGTTTAAATTTAATTCAAATTTTGTTTAAATTTAATTCAAATACTGTTTAAATTTAATTCAAATATTGTTTAAATTTAATTCATTTGGCGTCATTTTTAAACATCTAACAAGAATCGTAACCCGTAGTAAATTACAGCTTTCACTAAAATAGTTGGGAACGTTTGATTGCATTGTAAAAAATTAAATTCCGATGTTTAAAGTTTAAAGTTTCGTAGAAATGTATTTAATCCAGAAAATTGTTTACCTCTTTCGAGGAGGTAATGCGAACTTGAGAAATTTACGACGTTAAAGAAGTTTGTGAGGTACTTACGACTTCCGTTATACAAGGACTTACTGGTTAAGTGCATGCAGTTCAGCAAAGTTACCCTCGAGGAAGTTGAGGTGTAATCCGCGGAAGTGGTTCTTTAGAGACGCAGCTAACAACTGTATCACACACCAGCTGAAATGAAAAGAAAAACAAACCTGAAAAATTAACTCTTTCGCTACTGTGTATTCACATACGTTTAATTACTCTTTAAATATTTGAAAGCCCGCCTTTGTTCCAGGCAAATATTTTTAGTTATACATTCACTGCTTGTCCGGTTTCATACACACACACACACAGACATACACACACATATACATACATACGTACATACATACGTACATACATACGTACATACATACGTACATACATACACTGTTGAAAATTTTGTGTATATTTAACACAAATTTTATGTCCCAGGAGGTCCACTCAAAATTTGTGTTAATTTAACACATTTTTTGTGTTAAAATGTGTTACATTAACACAAATTTTGAGTGGACCTCCTGGGACATAAAATTTTCAACTGTGTACATACATACATACATACATACATACATACATACATACATACATACATACATACATACATACATACATACATACATACGTACATACATACGTACACACTTTGAACCATGTATATAAAATTATTAAATGAAGTACTTAAAACGTTATTAGATTTAAATAATTACACAACAAATTTACTAATCTAATTGCGCTTAAAGTTTAACTCCGAGTTTAAGCAGTTAATATTGAACGTGAAATTGAAATTAAAGTGCCTCAATAATTTTAATTGGTGCTAAAATTCTGTAAAGTTGCATATGGTGTAGTGGTGTTATACAGATTTTTCACTTATATTAATAATTATATATTACAATGGCAATAACAATAGCAAAAGCAATAGCAATATAATAGCAATAAAATAGAAATACATTAATAGTAATAACAACAATGAATATTCGAATAAACATTGATTAAATCGATACCTTCGTGTAAAAGTATGCTTGGTTAAAAGTGTACTATTTTGGAGTTGCAACTCAATTTTTTCTACTATTTCAATTTCTCTATCCTTTTTGCATATTTTTATTGCTTAGATTTTTTAAACATTTTTAATTTCAATATACAGAAAGGGAGATTTTAAAGCAGACAGTAGAAAAAGCAAGCAATAGAATAGAAAGAGAGATTTAAAATTAGTAGAAAAAGCAAGCATGTTCAGACAAACATCAGTAGAAAAAATCAGTAGAAAAATCAAACATGATTAGACCAACATAGAAAGGGATATTTAAACCCAGTCAGTAGAAAAAGCAAGCATAGTCAGACAAACATAGAAAGAGAGATTTAAAATCAGTAGAAAAAGCAAGCATGGTCAGACAAACATAGAGATATTTAAAATCAGTAGAAAAAGCAAACATGGGCAGACCAACATAGAAAGGGAGATTTAAGATCAGTAGAAAAATCAAGCATGGTCAGACGAACATAGAAAGAGAGATTTAAAATCAGTAGAAAAAGCAACCCTAGTCAGACAAATATAGAAAGAGAGATTGTAAATCAGTAGAAAAAGCAAGCGTAGTCAGACAAACATAAAAAGAGAGATTTAAAATCAGTAGAAAAAGCAAGCATAATCAGACAAACATAAAAAGGAAGAATAATAATAATAACTCGCAAACTATCACTCGGTAGCATTCAATATATAAAAAGGAAGATTTAAAATCAGTAGAGAAAGCAAGCATAGTCAGGCACCTAATGCATTGGTCTGACCATTCTTGCATTTTCTACTGATTTTAAATCTCCTTTACTACATTGGTCTGACAATAACTGCTTTTTCTATTGCCAATCGAAAATCTCTTCTATTGCATTGGTCTGACTCTACTGACTTTTTCTACTCTCTGATTCGAAATCTCCCTTACTGTATAATATTTTGGATAAACACGTGAAATACGTGCGTAGTAGATTTTATTTAAAAATCTATTAGTATTTATTTTTCGAAATGCAAAGCAATAAAACTTGCAAATAAGGTTGGCAGAAAAAATTGAGGAAAATTACAAGTTTAATTTATTGAAGACATTTCACTGATTCTGATTTGGAGAGAAACTGGTGTGTTAAAGTGCAGCTTAATTATTTTTGATGGTTCCTTTGCAAATATTGAAGATAGCAAGTTTTTCGGATTTGAAATTTTCAGGGAATCGAAGATCATAGATTTCAAGCATCTGACGTTAAACAGTCTTAAGTTTGTTAAGTATGTCTGCACCGACCGTGTCTTATCGGAGGAACCCTGTTTTGATCCTCAACTTAGCGTGCCGCAGCATAATAATTACCCTATTATTTTCCATTTCTCTGACACTTGTGTGAGCCTATGCTAGCCATGATATTTTCTTTCCTGGCTTACATTGTAACTGATATAAAGTGATCGAATATCGTTACACAAATTAGTATGTGTTTTTAGTATTATTTCCAGCCTTTTCCCTCTGAAGCTCGAAATTTTCAGTTATTTACAGTTGAACTGAAAATTACTGTTGCAGATTTATTCAGAATTTCATTTATTATTCAAATTCATTTATATTTAGTTGCATTTATTATTCGCAATTTCGTTTATGTTTAGTTACATATAGGTTTAGTTACATATAGGTTTAGTTACATACAGGTTTAGTTACACATAGGTTTAGTTACTTATAGGCTTGTTTTTAGATTCTAGTCTACATATTCTAAAGTTCAGTTTTAAAAAGTGACTATCTTGTGGAAAGTTAATTTTAATTAAAAAATGTCAGTATTATTTATTTTCTTTAGAATTCCAATTTCTTTAGAATTGCGAGCGGAATTTCCATACGAATCTTTTTACGTGAAAACTAAATGTGACACATAATGTGAATTGATATTACAAAAAAATGTTTGTAATACTTTTTTTTTGTTTCTAAAAATGTCAGACTTTTCAATAAGATTTTAAGAAAAGTTCTAAATTAAAGTAGACTTTAATTCGCTCGAATTAGAAGCGAAATTAGAAGCTTTCTAAAAGGATCACGGAAAATCTCCGAGTCTTGGAAAGTCCATCAGAGGATAGTCGAAAAAGAAAAGGATAAACCTTGGAGTTCCGAAGAAACGCTTAGGTGTACTCAGACTTGACGAAGTTACTTTAGGAATACGAAAACTCATTGCATGTTGCACGATCCGAAATATACTCATTTATTTTACGCTTTTTATAAACTTCAACAAACTTCAAGGTAGATCAAAATTTGCATAGAGAATTTAAATTAATTTACAATATTAAAATTAATTTACAAAATTAAAATTAATTATTAAATTTTCTAGAAAATTATAAATTTCTATAAACGTTTTGCTATTATCTGTATTCTAACAAATATTTTTACAAATTTAATTTGAATTGATATTAACAAATTGAAATGTGTTAATATACATTTCACTGTTTGGCCTTTTTCTTGAATTAACTTTCAGCGAGAGACTTCCGGAAGGATTTTTAAATTCATTTGAAAAGTGGCACAATGAATCTTAAAGATGTGAAAAATTTGATTTGCGGTCTTCGGGCAGTGATAAATTTGGATGAAATGGCAGACAATATGAAATTAATCACAATTAGCGCTATTCATTCAAGTCCCGAGAAAGTTTTCGCAACCCTTTCCTCCAAGTAATTAGGCACGAAATCCTATGCGCGATGAATTTTCAACCTATAGTTTAAAATGACTCTCAACTTTTTAAATAACAATAGCCAAAGTTCTTTTCATTTCGAACACCTAAAATTTAGTCCAACAAAGAGGATTTTTAAAATTATCATTATTAATTTAATAATACATATAAATTAATTACATATAATTACATATAAATTACTTACATATAATTACATATAAATTAAAATTACATATATAAATAATACACATAATTACACGTTTAATAATCCAGAATAATATTTTACAGAAATAAATTAAACAATTCGAAATAGACGAAAATTCGTGCAAAATAATTGTTACATGGATTAATTTATATATAAACTGAATCAATTTTATGTAAATTAAAAATAATGTTGGCAAAGGAAATTTAGTTAATAACGAATATTCTTTATGAAATTTAATCATATGAATACAATATATTACGATAAACGAGAGGATTTAAACGAACACAAAAAGCGAAATAATAAATTTTCAACGTGCGAGCACTAATTTATAAAATGTTAAAATAAATAAAAATCCAAATATTCAAAACTTAGAAAATAAACTTAACTAAATTATTACTTCAATAATTCTTTATAGTAAAGAATCGTTTAAAGAATAATTTCAATGACAGAAATATTTTTCAAAAATGGATTTCTATGCGCATGAAAAATGTTGGCGAACAACAACTTTTGATGCTCGTTTTGATGATTGAAAAATATTGACGAATGAAAAAGATTTTTTTAATTAAAAAATATTGACGAATAAAAAAGATTTCTTTAATTAAAAAATATTGAGGAATGCCAAATTTGTTTAACGAAAAATGAAAAGTATTTTGAAAAAAAAAGTTAAATTGATTATAATGAATGGGTTTTTTCAAGAGGAATTCTATTTCGGAGAAAGCATGAAACATTTGTTCTTTGATCCAAAGAACATACTTCATTTTGAAGGTTGTTGTTGACCATCTGGCTGGAGAATGTAATTTTCTACAAACTGTAATGGTCATCCTCGATAAATGGCAGGTGAGTTCCCATAAAGAAAGAGTAATAACATAAAAATAGACAATAAAAGTACATTAAGAGAGACACGCGTTACGCACCTTTTCTTACTCTCAAGTAACAGTTTTTGATCAACAAAGTAATCTATTATATATTACGAAAGTTTTCTTTACTTTCTCATGAAAATAATTGTGAAATTGCTTCGTACTTTTACCGCATTAACGATAATTTATAAAACTAATGGAATTAGGTTTCAACTTTTGTTTAGTTTTTTACTCCATTTTTTATTTAGCCGATAGTTTTTATTATTGTCTTCTGAATTTGGTTTTTCTTTTTTTTCACTCTTTTTTATTCAAAGTATTTTTTAATGTGATACTATTTTATTAAAATACTAGTTTATTCAAATTTTTGTTTATTCAAGATTTACAATTTACATTTTTGAATTTTATTCCAAATCAACACACTTTTATGCAAATACTATTTTATTCAAACAAAATTTTATTCAAACGCTATTTTATTCAAACACTTTTATTAAAACAGTTTTTTTATTCAAAAACATGTTTATTCAAACTTTTTTTTTGAAACACTATTTTTGTCCTGACACTTTTTTATTCGTTTTTCTTTATTATATGACAACACTATTTTATTTAAACCTTCATTTTAACATTTTACTTTTTATGATTTATTAACAATTATGGAAGGATTTAATTATCATTTATTATTCATTGTAACACTTTTTTATTCAAATGATTTTTTGATTCAAACACATTTTTATTCAAACACTTTTTTTAACACTACTTTTTTATTCCAACATTTATTTTAACTCTTTTTTATGCAATTTTTTTTTATAGAAACATATTTTTATTCAAACTCTTATTTTATTCAAACACTATTTTTATCCTAACATTTTTTATTCAGTTTTCTTTATTTTATCAATGTTTTATTCAAACACTTTTTATCTTAACATTTTTTTTATTTTAACACTACTTTATTCTATTCAAACACTATTTATTTTTCTATTCAAACACTACTTTTATTTTAATACTTTTTTCTTAAAATATTTATTTATTTAAACACATCTTTTTTTGAAACATTTTTTATTTAAACACATCTTTTTTCAAACATTTTTTATTCAAACTCTTTCTTATTCTATTTTTTTTCACTCTCGCACTTTTATATCTTAATTCTTCATTTATTTCAAACTTTTGTGTTTAATGAAATCAAAATAACAACTCTTTGTTTTAACTTTGTGCTTTCAAGTTCTAACTTTTATTTAAACATTAGTATTTATTGAAACTTTTTGTTTCAAACTTTAGTTTTTATTGGAACTTTTACCAAATTGGAATTCCAACTTTTATCAAATTAGAATTTAAACTTTTATTACAAGCAAAAGTAAAATTAGTTTAGGGGACTTTTTTATTTTCTTCTTAATAAATCATTTACTATCATCATCATTATCTTAGAAGTTTCAAGGACAACATTCCAATAAGAGTCAAAAGACATTTTTTCATACAGTAGGTACGTAAAATAATATTTTCAAAGTAGATTTTTACAAATAAAAAAGCAAAACATCTTTGAATAGAAGAATTTCTTTTCAAATTGAAGAATAGTTTTCTTAGAAAATCCTTTGGGCCAAAGAATATTTTGTTTCAATCACCTAAAGCTTTTTTTATACAAAATTCTTTATACTTAATAATTATAATTATAAAAATAATTGCTCTTTTATACTTATAATTATAATAATAATTGCTTTTTTAACATTAAAATTATAAAAATAGTTGCTTTTTTATACTAATAATTATAATAATAATTGCTTTTTTATCATTAAAATTATCAAAATAATTGCTATTTTACCATTATAATTATAAAAATAATTCCTTTTTTATAATTCTAATTATAAAAATAATTATAATTACAAAAATAATTATAACACTATTCTTTTGTCTAAAAAATCTTTTGTTTATAAAGTAAAAAAAATAGATACTACTTTATTTAACAAAAGAAACTTGTTCTCAATTTTCCCTTTCGTAAATTTTGCAAAACGACATCTTGACAGAAAATATGAAGAGTTGGTTTCTGAGATGATATAATCAAACGCTGAGGTAAGGAATGCGAGCAAACCTTGATCGTTATTCGATGATAGAAATGTTTTAATAATTTCAATAGTACTATAAGGAATTTTGCGATCGTTGGAATTATCATTGGAATTTGCAGATTTGAAGTTATGCCATTCTGGACAGACGGAATGTAGTAATTAACAACATCGGTATCAGGCCTTGGCTGATATTTGCATGAATTTCATGCGAAGGAAGCCTTTTCCTCATAATTTGGATTTTATTCAATATTTTTGTAAAAAATAAAAAAAATCACCAACTTTTGCTTTACGGTTTAACAAACTTCATTGTAAGTATATATCTAAACTATTGTCATGTCAAGCTTTTAGAATAGCGGCAAAAAGAAAATTAACTTTTCCAAACTTCTCTCTCCAAGATTATTAAGCACAGTCGACATCTGCAGTTAAATTATCGCACAAGTTGTCTCGGCAAAAACTTGTTGGTTACAACAAGACAAGAATTAAGATGATAATCTTCAAGCTACTCTTTTAGAGATTTTGCCTGCCATCTTCCAATTGCGAAAACTTTTAAGTTTCTATTAAATTGTCGCGTTACAAAGTTACAAAATTCAAGTGTTGCTTTACAAAGTGAATAAATATATTTATTCATTTAATTCTTAATTTATTAATATATTTAATCTAATTGCATTATTTGAAATATCCTGGTAAATTCATTATAGAGTAAGGTCAATTCAAATGTAGTATATTTAATTTAATTTAATGCTACTATGTTATTTATTTCGTATTATAAATTAATAGGTATATTTATTAATAAATATCAAATAAATATTAAATTAATAAGTATGTTTATGAATAAATATCAAATAAATATTAAATTAATAAGTATATTTGTGAATAAATATCAAATAAATATTAATAAAGTATATTTATATTTATAAAGTATCAAATAAGTATATTTATGAATAAATATCAAATAAATATTAAATAAATAAATATATTTATTAATAAATATCAAATAATAATAATTAATAAATAATAATAAATAATTACTAAATATATTTATTAATTTATTTCTCCCAATCCATTCATTCCCAATCCAATTTGACCCAATCGCAAAGATGAATCCTGTACTGCCTATCTTCAGGGGCTCTAACTCCTGCTCAATCACTTCCCTTCTTGCATGAAAGACATTTCGATGTTGACATATCGCACATTTAAAATACCTAAAACAGAGCTAAAATCTAGCACTTTTATAAACTTGTTTAAATTCTTTAATATATTCTTTATTACAAACCATAATTACTATTAATTAATTCATTTAGAAGCCTCTTCGTTTACTAAACAACGCATTGATATATTTATATTACAAATTTCTGATCATTTGAAAATTCAAATTTAAAATACGCGCATGCGCTATAATGTTGATGCGTGCGCCGAATTCGTACGATAATTTGATTGGTTCGTGATTGTTTTATTTATTTTTCAAAAATCTTATCTTTTATTAATTATCAATTTACGAGGTTTTCGCAATTAAAGAAATGAAGAGTAAATTTAAGAATCTCTTGTTCTCGTTACGTAAACGGCACTTGATCTATATGCAAATAATCCCGTTTGTTCCATGATGTTTCGGAGTCTTCCCCTGTTGCTTGTCACGCGCATTTTCGTGTTTGTGATTGCTGCTAGTCAAATTGTGCAAATTACGCCTGAAATCATGGCTCAAAGAATGAATTCCGTGGAAATACACGATTTAGAGGATATAAAAACTCCTGTCGGAGAACGTCTTTCTGGAAAATATAAGCGGTAATCTTATCTGTCTTAACCTCTCAAATATAACCTCCAAATGTGGACATTCCTAAATATTCTATGTTTTTGTGTTATAATTGTATCATATTTTTAAAGAAATTTCCTCTTTTGGTTTATTTTCTGCTTGTTTCTTTATTTATCTCTTTAAAATGAAAACTGCTATGAATGATTAAAACTCTTCTTGATTATTTTGATTATTTTAACATTATAACAAATGGACAAAATACATGAAGTAATGTAACAAGTTTTTAACTCTTTGTAAAGAATTGTCAAAATATTTATTTGAAATTTTGAATTTGATTTAGGAGTTTTGCATATGCAACAATAAAAGACAGATTGCCTGTGATTTTAACGAAAGTAATTGACACCATGAGTCGCGATAAACAAGAAATTATTCAGCAATATGGACCTGTAAGTTTATATAATTTCATTTCAAATTTAAAAAGAAATACAATTTTAAGTTTTAATTATTATTTTTTACAGGCAGCAGCTGAAGAAATAAAATATATAATAGGCTACGTCAGCAAAATGAAAAGTGAAATGGTCACAAATAAAGCATTAAAACCACTAACGCCTTTGCCTGGAAAATTTGATGAAGATGCAGACGTGTGGAATAAATTTTTAGAAAAACGAACAGAAATTGAAGGACAAACACCTACGTGGTTTAACACTATTTGGTTGTATTGCGAGTGTTACATGTATCGTAGAATTTATCAAGAATTAGCCCTCACGTAAGTTTATTATTATTATTTTTACAAAACAAGTTTTCGGGAGGGAAAATGCATTTTATTATTATTATTATTATTAGTAGTAGTAGTAGTAGTAGTAGTAGTAGTAGTAGTAGTAGTAGTAGTAGTAGTAGCAGTAGTAGTAGTATTTTTATTATTATTAGTATTATTATTATTATTTTTATATACAATATTATAATACAATACAACATTATAGTACAATAAAACATTATAATAAATACAAAATTTTATTTATTTCAGAGAAACGCTCAAAACTTATGACCCTTTCGAAAAACAAAAAGAAACCTCTTTTGAAAATTCAATAAACAGTATAAATATTGTAAGCAAATTTGTCATGAATTTAATAAATAAAGGCGAGGAACTTTCATCAACTGGACGTAAACAAGCGTTGATTAATCTTTTAAAAATCAACCTTTGGGGAAACAAGTAATTTTATTTTACATTAATTTGAATTTCCACAAAACTTGAAATTGCACTTTCTGAAATTACAGAACTTTTTTTTAAACTATCAAGTAATGATCTTAACAAATAAGATATTAAATTTTATTATCAATAAAAGTTTATAATAAAACAATAATAATAAATTAATAATAATAAATGAATAATAAAAGTCATTAAACTTTTTGCAGATGTGATTTATCCTTCACTGGAGGAGTAGAAAATTGCAAAAATGAAAACCCAATTGATCATATCGAGACTTTTCAAAAAGACCTTATTATTGATGACTCCCAATACGTTTGGGATCTTTTGAGTAAAAACAATTCTGGAATTGTGGATATCGTTTTAGACAACGCCGGATATGAACTTTTCACTGACTTGACCTTTGCAGCTTTTATAACATCCCAAAAACTAGCATCAAGAATCCGATTCTATGTAAAACGATATCCTTGGTACGTCAGTGACGTCACGCAAAATGATTTTCAAAGGACAATTGAACGCATGAAAAATTCTTCCACTAAAGATTTGAAATCTTTAGGTCAATTGTGTTCTAATTATTTAAAGAATGAAGTATGGACCGTGGAGGTAATATTTCCTATAATCCATAATCTTTTTATTTTCCTTCATATTCGTATTTTTTACCTTTTCAAAAATTATTTAACTAAAATTGCCATTTTAAATTTTGTTTCTTGATATTTTGAATGTTTTTTAGGTGGAGAAATTCTGGACCGAGCCTTTTACTTTTTCCGAAATGAAAGAGCGTGATCCATCTCTTTACGCAAAACTTTCTAAAGCTGTGTTGGTAATTTTTAAGGGAGATTTAAATTACCGGAAACTTTTGGGCGATGTTAATTGGGAATATACGACAACTTTTGAGGAAGCCTTGCAGGGACTGAAACCTACAAATATTGTTAGTTTGCGCACTTTAAAATGCGATGTTTGTGTTGGATTGGCTTCTGATCAAGCTGAGGAGTTGGAGAAACAGGACACTGATTGGTTAATTACTGGCAAATACGGTTTGATCCAATCAACTCTTAGAGACAAATGCAATTGTTAAAATAAATCTCAATTCCTCTAAAAATCGCACAAAACTCTCATAGTAATATTGTATATACTTGGATATTTCAACATCTTTAATTGTATATACCATTTTCAAATTTTCAAGCATTTGTAAATACGACAAAAAAAAAAATTTTTTTTTAAAAACGACCAAATTTTTTGTCAATTAGTAAATAAGAGTCTATAACTCAATAAAATATATCATAAAATATATCAATATAATATATCATATAAATTACCATATGCTAAATTATTTTAATGATTCTGGTTAAAGGTTAATTATCTAATGATGTGCCATAAAGAATGGGATTTGATACAGGTAGTTTTGAAAAAGAATATTTTCTTTTATACTTTACAGTATTTTATTGGATTTGGTTGTTATCGAGAGCTTAATTATAATGATTATGTTATAATTAATAAGTAACGATTATTTGTAAATACACTATCTTGTCCTAAATAATGTTTGTACAATTATGTAATTTGTATCAAATGAAGGTAAATAACATTTAATTTTAATTAAAAGGATTATATTCGTTCGTGATTTAACTCGAGTATAATTATTTTTTAATAATTAAACTCTTTATGTTCATAATTTGACTTGAAGAAATCATATTTTATTATCTCATACTGTACAGAAAGTTATTTACTATCTATTTATTGTGTAATATTTACTATTATCTATACCTTATAATTAAAAAGTTCATTTTCTTACACTCACTCTAAAAAATCTCTAAAATTATTTTTAAAAATATCTCAGAAGTGTAGATGAAAATGAGAATAAGACTTGAATTCGTGAAGAATGGTTTTTGATTTTATTATCAGTTCTTTCAAGAAATAAATAATAAAATTGAAATACAATTTTATTTAGGCAATGTTGCTTTAAATGCAATATTAGGAACGAGAAATCCTAATTTATTGTTATAGAAAGGCATTTATTCACCTGCTTTTAAATTTACTTTAACTTTATTTTAATAGCTTAAAATAAGAATATTTTAGACTTTCTTTTTATTTTTTTATTATTTTTTTTATTTAATTATTATCATACTAAATATAACATTCAGAATCACGCAAAATAAACATTTGACCAGTCTAATTCTCACTTTTTACACAAATTTCATCACTCAATAAAAGCCATGTTAATTTTTAATTTCTGCGTGAAGAAAAAATGTACACTCAGATTTTCAAGTTTTTTTTTTTAAGAAAAGACATTGAAAAGATTTTTATGTTCAGAATTTTAATTTTTGTTTTTCTTAACATCTGCGAAAAGAATCTTATTTTTAATCAATAAAATTTGCATTAATGAGATTTATCTTTTTAGACTATTTTTATAAATAAGACTTATATTTATTTTTTCTTTTTTGACATTTACATTGATACTTTAATGCCCTGCACCAAATTTCAATTAATTTTTAACAAAAGTAGTAAACATGAATTACAAACTTTTTTTAGAGCTAGCTAACTTGTGCATTTAATAAGTACACAATAAATGCATAGTTAGCAAGAAATAAAGTTTCATTACTTCTCAACAACATTTAAAATTTTAACATATTTATCTACAATCATTTAATTAATCTATAAATACTGTTAAAAGTTTCTAGAGCCCCTTTTCAATTTTAAACTTGCAATCTTTAAAAAATATCTATGTATTTCTGCAAATCTAGCATAACATTGTGAATTTTGGCACGCATATTCTAGAAAGCAGCGATTCTTAAAAAAAATATATATATTTCTTTGACTGAAAGAATGACAAATTGTAAAATGATGTGAAACTATATTTAGACTCATAGTTGATAAAAAAGGCTTGAATAAAGTTGAAGATTAATCACGTGGATATTTTTTATTGTGGACAACTTGGTTTTACTCACGAATAACACAAAAAAAAGAATAAAATAATATCTATTCAATAAAATAAACCTAAGTATTAATAATATTTTACAATTGTCCAAGGTTGATTTGTAAAAAGTGTTTAATACATGAATATAATTGCATATAAATAAAGTATGTACACTATTTCAAGCGAGAAAAACTTACTACAAAAAGAGCATATTCAATTCGTAATGTTCAATACATTTCTCTGGCTATGAAAAAGAAACGTTGAGCTCAAAATGATCTTTACCAAAAGGGATTAAAACAACTTAATATTAGAATGGATGAACATTTAAAGTCCACTCTGTTTCTCGTTGGATATAAAATGTTTTTCTTCATTTAATTCGATGTCTTGAATACAAGATGCTTTACTGTCATTTTGCAAAGCCAGCAAAAGTTCATATTCGTCTATTGGTAAAAGCTTTTTAGAAAAATCTCGATAAAATTGATCGAAATTGAAATTTATCATGGCACAATCACTCTGGAAACTCACGCTTCATCTTCAAAAGCAAGATTGCCAGTTTCTTTAATGTTTTTTCAATTTTTGTGCACTTTTAAAAAACATTACAACAATTTAACAAAAAAAACAAACTTGTCGTAAATTCGACTTTAAACAATAATGAATAATAAAAAATAGTCTCCGAGAGGATTATCTCTATTTTTGTTGATAAAACCGAAGACTAAATTATTATTTATTTTACTAGTGACTGCTGGCAAAAATGCTTTTTAGGTAATTCATTCATTCTTCAGGGACTAATCAGTACAATATCTTAAATTAGGAAATAAAGGACGTCTAATCTAGAATTTCTTTACAGGAGTACATATTACTCGATTGTTTATAATCGTAGTAAATGACATCACCAACAGACGTTCCAAGTTTCCATTTCTGCCTAGTGTACAATGCTCAATCTTCATATTCCTAAAGTGAAAATTCCGTGTTACTTAGTGAAGGCAGCAAACACAGCCCAAAGAACAGGTTTTGCATTAGGCTTTACAGCTTCTGCTTCGAAATCTAAATCAAGCAGCGATCGTACTCGTCGCATTGCCAATTCATAATCGTCGTCCGACAGAGGAGCAAAAGCATTTTCAAGTACATCCGCTGCATGCGCTAAAACAATTAATGGTAATATTCGTCTGTCCATTCGAGCCGCATCATTCACCCAACGACCCAGAACTGCCTCTTGAATCTGAAAAAGATTTTTATTTTGTTTAAAAGATTTTTATTTTGTTTGAAATATTTTAATTTTTTTTAAAAGATTTTTATTTCGTTTGAAAGATTTTAATTTTCTTTAAAAGATTTTTATTTTGTTTGAAATATTTTAATTTTCTTTAAAAGATTTAAAATAACTTTCAAAACAATTTAGCTATTACAATAGACAGAAAGATTAATAGATTTTCCTCTTTGGGAAAGCAATATAAACAAAACGTGAATACCTTTTTAACAAGTCTTATTTTGGCGAGATTATCTGTGAGAGGATGAGTTGTCATATCAAAAAGGAGGAAATTTTGTTTTTCAGTGGTTAGAACTCCTTTTTCTACCAAATTTTTCGCTAACCTTTCCCTTACGTTTTTTAATTGGAATTTTAACTTCAAAGGGTTCCAGGTTTCACCTTAAAAGATGTAAATATTAAAATCAAATTCTTGTGATTAAGGGAAAGATAAAATTAAAAACACACCCTCATTATTGATGAGAATGTTAATATAAATTGCTAAACAATTAGTGAGTCAAAAAATAAAATAAAATCCTTGTGTTTAAGGGAAAAATAAAATTAAAAATATACCCTCATTATTGATGAGAATGTTAATACAAATTGCTAAACAATTAGTGAGTAAAAAAATAAAATAAAATCCTTCTGTTTAAGGGAAAAATAAAATTAAAAATACAAATTGCTGAACAATTAGTGAGTAAAAAAATAAAATAAAATCCTAGTGTTTAAGGGAAAAATAAAATTAAAAATACAAATTACTGAACAATTAGTGAGTAAGAAAGTTCAAATTAAATTTAAAATTAAACATTAAGAAAATATAAATAAACAATTGAATAAATAGACAATTATAACTAACCGCTAAGATATTCAATCCAACTTTGTACAGTTTCTGGAGGATCAGTTTCTTTGACATGTTTTAATGCTTCATCCAGCAAAACATCTCCTGTTGGATCACTATTTTTTAGAACGAGTTTTCGGGACAATAATCCTCTTTTTCTCATTCCAGCTTTTTCTAATTCTACTCGTCCACGAAGTCCGAGTTCTGCTAAAATACATCCTCGAAGTCCTGAACTTATGCAGTCATTCCAAAAGGACGTGTATCCCTGAAAACAAATAATTTGTTACTTTTCTATCAAATAATTAAACCAAATTTAATATAATTTTAATATAAAATTTTTAGTATACTATTAATATTGTAAAAATTGTTATTACTAAGTTAAAATCCACAACATTTTATATCAACGATTTCAATTAAAAAAAAAATTTCTTTTCATTTTTTCTTTTGAATTTTTATCTCAAAGGGTTTTTTAATTTATTTAACAAATGTTTTATTATTTATTTAACAAATTATTTTATTTAACAAATTATTTTATTTAACAAATTATTTTATTTAAAAAATTATTTTATTTAACAAATGTTAAATAAAAAAAATTCTTTTTTACTAAAAAGAATTTTAGGCAAAATGTTCATAATATTCCTCTTGATAACATTCATTTCTTTCTTGTTTTGAATCGTTGATAAAACGTCAACTTCAAATAGATATAGTATTATTGCAAATTATAAATAATAAAGATAATATAATAAAATAAATAATCTTGTAAAAATTAAATATTAATATTAAATAAAGAATTGTTAAAAAAGAAAGAGCGGACATTAATTTGGAGAAAAAAAAACGTTAAAATGAAACCACAAGGTCGATCGATAATTAAGCCCATAAATTTTTATCACTTCACGAAATAAAATTATGTATGTGACACGAATTAGAAGCATGAAAGGATGAAAAAGATTTTTTGATAAAAAAAATAATTAAATTAAGTAATTAGAATATGAAATTACTTAAAATTAAATTAAATTTAATGTGTGAGATGATTTACATAATAATGAAGAGATAAAAAAATAAATACAATGCAAAATAATTTTCTTTTTTGAAAAAAAATTCTCCATTGAGGATGTGAATAAATTGATCACGCTAGCATCATTTGAGAAAAATTTATGTACACTATAAAACAATAAAAATTGCATGAAGATGCTTTAATCTTAAAAGTGAAAGTGAATAGGTTTAATGCTCAAGGTTTAATGACAGAATAGATGAATTAAATATACTTGATATAAATAGTTAAAATAATTACATTAAAGATATAATTCGGGAGAATTAATTAATTAATTATTAGATTAAACGTTCAGGCAGCAATTTTAATATTTCTTTCTCGAAGAGGGAGTTTTTTTTAGTAATAATTTAGTAGAATTAATAATATTCTTTGCCAATTATTTATATTATGGATATTTATATTATCATATTTATATTAATTATATTTATATTATTATATTTATATTATCATATTCATATTAATTATATTTATATTATTATATTTATATTATCATATTTATATTAATTATATTTATATTATTATATATTTTTTATTTTCAAAGGAATTAAAAACATTATTTTTAAAACAAGAACTTGAAAGAGTAATGAGACAATATCAAAACAGGAATCTTTTATGCATAAAATTCGTGCATAAAGTAAAAACAGTATATTTTCTGAATACATACAGCAAATTAACGAAATGTTAAGAAAAATTTGTTTCCAACTATGACATTGCCTTACTAAATAATATATAATTTTTAGTGACATTGTATTAAAAAAATCTTTTAAAAGTTTACTATTTTATTTGATGAAAACATTTTTATTATTCTCCTCTCTGCAAGTTAAATTTAACTTTTGTTTTTAATTATGTAATTTTATTTTAAACTATGTACTCAAAATTTGGTTCCACATTTTAGCAAGTCTACAAAATAATTATTGTATTATAATTATAACAATTTTTAAAGTTCTTTTTAATTTGAATATATGTAAAATCAATTATTGAAGTAAATATAATTAAAGAATAATAGATAAATAAATAATAAATTAATATAATAAATAGTATATAATTGTCTCTTTTGCATTTATCTTATCTAACTATACACATTATCTTATAATACAATGATAAAATATAAATTAAAACTATCAAGTGATAAAATTGAAAATTGTTGAGTGTTTCTGACTGTGTAGTTAAATGTGAAAGAAAAATGCTTATTTTTTAAAATTATTTTTGCCGTTTTGTTTATTTCTAAAATTTTGTTTATTTACACGATTTATTTTATTTCAATTATAAAACTTAATGTTAATTAATGTTCACATAATCTTAACATAATGTTAACTTAATATCAACATAATGCTAAGTTAATGTCAACATAATGTTAACTTAATGTTAACATAATATTAACTTAATGTTAACATAATGTTAACTTAATGTTTTCTACAATGACTTTTGCAGATTTTTAACGCACATTTTTAAATTTCGAGTTCAAAAGGTTGCCTGAAAACCTTTTGAACACATGTTGTAAAATATCTATTAACTTCAGTAAAAACAAGAGTCAAGGAATGTGACATTATACCACAGAACTAATTTCCACTTTTAAAAGATACACTTTGTTAGAAACGTTTTAAAACATTCAATTTCAATTATGATTAAAGTCACGAACAATTAACATTTTTCAACTGGTTATAATGAACGAATTCGTATAATGAATAAAAAGTATTCAATAATAAGAATACACATTTGAATAAACAATTTTTAATACGAAGCGAAAAAGCAAGAATAAAAAAACTACAGTAAAAAAGACATTAAAGATTAGCAACTATTAGCTAATTAGCTATAAAAAGATTAGCTAACTAACAAAATAAAACTAAAAACAATGTACAATTTAATAATTGTAAAATATAATCCAGCAATTTTATCATGATTAATTGGAAACCATAACATAGTCATGAAAACAATTAAAATAAAAGGATTTCATAGTGACAGTATAAGCACACTTTTATAAAAAGCTCAAAATCCCTGAACAGTGGGTAATAATAATGATTCATTAAGTCCGGAAATAAAAATTGATTACAAACCTCCTTATCTTTGAGTCCTAACAGTAGAACTTCTTCCATGAGTGTCAATCTGGTTTCCTTGTCAGAATCCTCATCTACAGTGGGGTTTGAATTAAGGTCATTTTGTGAAGAACTGTCCGCATCCATACCATGACCTGACACCTTGTCAGGATATCCTCCTGCTTCGTTAGAGCCATCCTGATCCAAACAGCTACTATTCACTACTCTACGTCGTTGAACAAGACCGTCACCACGATTCATTTTCAGAAGCACTAGTTTAATTCCCACGCAAAAATACGACCGTTTTCAGTCGTACCGAAACTAGACTTAATTGTAATTAAGAAATGTACAATGTATGTGTCGTGAGATAAACACTATTCTGTTGACGTTTAATCCCACTCGACATATCTTTTCAAGATGGCCAAATCCCTTCCTCTGACAAATGAATTTTTTCACAGCACACACTCCATGGAACTTGGTAAACAACGAAACTTGTATGGAAGGTAAAGAAGACTAAAAACAAGATGTCAGCGGTTTTTACGCACGAGGAGATTATAATTAAAGCCTGAAAAGTCAATATTCAGATATCTGAAAACGTTTTGCTCCAAAAACCACTGAACACCTCGTTGAGGCTAACAGCTCTGAAGTTGGTCAATAGTGAGTTCTCGCAGGACTCGCAAGAAGGAGTGCCAACCTCGCGGTATTGCCACGTTTACAAATTAAATTGACAATTAAAAAACCATTTGGGTAAATTGAAAACAAAATTTATCACTTTCAAAGTTGTTGCATCCATAAAGTGATGAATAAATATTATCTATTCTTGGTTTCAGTGCAACGATATTCTCTGTTTGCTTGTATGAATGAACAGAACAGGAAATTACGAAGAGAAGAAAACACCTGATTCTAAAAAGCGCGGCAATTTGAATTTAAAACAAGAATTCAAGCTTTTAGGTAATTTTGAGAACGAATTTGGTATAAAGTAAAAGAATGGTTCAAAGTAATTATTACGTAGTGTTTTTACTATAAAGTGTATAATTGTTGTATACATATATTATTAGCTATATAGGAAGAAAAATAGAAACATTTTAAAATAATTTCAAATCGTTTCAGTTCCGTTTCAATTCCTGTTCCCTGTTCAGCCCAGTGTGGTTATAGGCGGTAAATTTAAAACACATGTGAATGATAGTTTCTTTTATTATAATTAATTATTTAATATTTATTAAATATAATTAATTTTTATTTATTAAATATAATTGATTTTTATTTATTAAATATAATTGATTTTTATTTATTAAATATAATTGATTATTATTTATTAAATATAATTGATTATTATTTATTAAATATAATTGATTATTATTTATTAAATATAATTAAATATTTAATACTTATTAAACATAATTAATTATTTAATATTTATTAATAATAATTAAATTTTTTTTGTAATTTGATGCATTTAATTTGTGATTTCATTATATTTACGTACATGAAGATGGTTTACATTTTTTATTAGTAAATTTAAACAAAGATCATCATTGTCATTAGACAATATATTGCACATGTTGAACATAAGTTTCTAATAATGAATAAGAACATTTTAATTATAAACTAACAAACTGAAATAAAAATGTGTTTTCAATTATATTTGTAAAATTTAATAATATAAAAATAAAATGAATACGATGATATTATAATTAATAAGATATATAATTATTGAGATATAATTAATAAAATGTAGGAATTAATAAGATGTAATTAATGTAATTGATAATATGTAATTAATAAGATGTAATTAATAAGATGTAATTAATAAGATGTAATTAATAAGATGTAATTAATAAGATGTAATTAATAAGATGTAAATAAGATGAAATTAATAAGATGTAATTAATAAGATGTAATTAATAAGATAAAATTAATGAGAAGTATTAATTAATAAGATACATTTTATTTTAGTCTTACACAAATTTTGTTATACTACATTTTTTAACACATGCAACATTAAAAAAAAATTCTATGTGAATAATATACGTTATTTATAACATATGAATCTTTAATAAATAAAATAGTAGAATTACTTTATGATTAATTTCTTTAATTATATTTTTTACATTCTAGATAGAAAATCTGGTGAAATACAGTGAATTGGAGTTCATTAGGTCACTATAACAAGTATTGCAAGTATTTTAGAAAAATTGTGGAAAACTGGAAATTCCACTTTCTCCTTGACGGAAGCATGACTTATTCTGAGTATTTAAATTGCTGAATGTTCCTTTCTAATTAACATTTATCTCTATAATAAAGAATCTACGAATTTCTAAGAGAACGTTTTACTTTTTAAAAAAATGAAGTATGTCGTGAAATCAAGAGCATTTGCTTCTTTATTTTAAATACAGGAGAATTGCATTTTAAATTTTAAAAATGAAAATTACTATTCCTCAAAATTAAAAGTTAATTGCGATAAATAAAATTGTCGATAACTGAGCGTTATTTATAAGATAATTGCAAATCGATTATAATCAATTTACTATATTAATAATTACAACAGTAGTATTAAAATAATTTTTAATAATTCCAAATTGTTTACAATAATGATTAATAATTACACATTGCTTGCAATAATGATTAATAATTACACATTGTGTACAATAATTACTAATAATTACAAGTTGTTTACAATAATATTACAAACTGTTTACAATAATGATTAATAATTACACAATTTATTTACAATAATGATTAATAATTCCAAATTGTTTACAATAATGATTAATAATTATATAAATTGTTTACAGCAATGATTAATAATTACACAATTTATTTACAATAATGACTAATAATTCCAAATTGTTTACAATAATGATTAATAATTATTAATTATAATTATAATTATACAAATTGTCTACAGCAGTGATTAATAATTACAAATCGTTTACAACATAATTGTGTAATAAAATTGAAATTGTTCATTACATTAGTATAATAAATACATAATAATACAACTGTGGGGTTAATATGTTAAAAAACCCGAAAGAGTATACATAGAGAGATAATAATAATAGAATTTACATAATAATACATACTAATATTAAATATAGAAAATATATATATATAAATACAAAAAAATTGAAAGACCATTTGGTCTTTCACCTTTTTGTAAAAATGTTACAAAAATAAATATTGTAATAATTTTATAAACATTCTAATTTTTACAAAATTCAGTATAAAAGTTTTAACAGATTTTATTTCGCACTTGTACAAATTATGTAAAAGACTGGAAATTCTACTTCCTAAAAAGGCCGCTAAATAGTGTCTTTGACTCATTTGAAACTTTTCCGTTGTATAAGTGGTATTTTTGAGAAATTTTTATTATTGTTCATCAGCAAAGTAAAATTACAGCTTTTACTCTTGTACGAGAAACATTAAGTTTACAGTTAACGATTATACGTGAATATAGTAAATGCAGTGTGCATTCTTTACCGATGCGTGACAAAGGTCCCACCGTTTGCCTGCTGTAACTGTTCCATGAAACCGAGTTAAGAACAAGTAGGTAAGACATAGACTCTCTACAATTGAATTCAGCAGGTGCATTTCACCAACTACATTTTCCAGGGTCACAAACCGTGCCCCATCAATTATAGGGGTAGCCTGCTTTCTTCTTTTTCCATATATTTTGAAATTGCAGTAATTTTTCGGCTATTAATTTCATTGTACTAAACTAGCTATTTGTTAACAACTAATTGTAAGCTTTATTAAATTTACTATTTTCATATTTATTGTTATCATATAGAGATTTAATTTTACACGACTCGTTATTTTAATTTATAAATTCGATTTGTGAATAACTTGGAAAGTACGTTAATAAAATTTACGCTTTTTTCAATTCGCTTTTTTTTTATAATTTAGAATTTTATTATGTTAAAATTTACGCTTTTTATTATTCGCTTCTTTTACAATTTAGAACATTTGGAGAATTTCTGTATGTTAAAATTTACGCTTTTTATTATTCGCTTCTTTTACAATTTAGAACATTTGGAGAATTTTATTATGTTAA
This sequence comes from Ganaspis sp. Gsp50, assembly GCA_011057455.1. NCBI lineage: Eukaryota > Metazoa > Arthropoda > Insecta > Hymenoptera > Figitidae > Ganaspis > Ganaspis sp. Gsp50. Next base: position 30,228 of record WNHD01000081.1, read on the forward strand.
AATTTACACTTTTTAGGTATACAATTCGTTTTTTTACAATTCGTTTTTTTACAATTTAGAACGTTTGGGGAATTTGAATATGTTAAAATTTACACTTTTTACAATTCGCTTTGTTACAATTTAGAACGTTTGGGGAATTTGAATATGTTAAAATTTAAGCTTTTTGCAATTCTTTTTGTTACAATTTAGAATGTTTGGGGAATTTGAATATGTTAAAATTTACACTTTTTACAATTCGCTTTTTTACAATTTAGAACATTTAGAGAATTTTAATACGTTAAAATTCACGTTTTTTTACAATTTAGAACATTTGGAGAATTTTTATACGTTAAAATTCACGTTTTTTTTACAATTTAGAACATTTGGAGAATTTTTATACGTTAAAATTTACGCTTGTTTACAATTTAGAACTTTTGGAGAATTTAAATATGTTAAATATGTGTTTAAAATAAAGAAAATAAAAACATTTTGAAAATTGTAATATTTATTCTTTATTATTTAGTTTTCTTTTAAGGAATTAAGTTTCCTGGTTTTATTATTCGTATTTTAGCTAAAAACACTCTCGATTCTAAAACAACAATTTTTTAAATAAATCGCTTATTATCATTCATAAATTAGGCAAATTTAAACTTATTTGCATGCTCTTGTCACATTTTTTGCATTGTAAATATTAAAAATTAACACAAGGTTAGATTGTTTAATGATAATAAAAACTTGCTGTATATTAAAAGTGCTGTATTTAGAAAATTGTATTTATAAAATACTTTATAATTTATATAAAAAATAAGAAAACAAATAATGTAGAGGTTAAGGTTAACTCAAGTTCAGGAAGATCTCGTGGGAAGATCCTTTATTGGTTTCGATAAAATGGGATTCCCCTTTATTAGATCGATTAATATCGATTAGGGAATCCCCGATATTTCAATTACATATACGTTCTACAAATTCAAATCAAAATTTGAAGTTTAAAGCAGCAATTTTCTTAATTTTTTATATATTGGTTCAACTTCTATATAACAATGAACGAAAAATGTAAAAAAACAAAAATGATGAAAAGACTGAAAGATGACTGAAAGACTGAAATGAAAAGATTGAAAGAGAAATTGATGAAATGTAAAAATTGTAGACAGAAAAGATGATAGAAAGCAAAAATGACGTGAAAAGTAAAAATAATGGCGAGATAAAATGATAAAAAGAAAAAATGATAAATGTAAATGATAATGAAAAATGATAATGATAAATGAAAATGTAAAGAAAAAATGATGGAAAGGAAAAATGAGGGAAAGGAAAAATGATGGGAAAAAAATGATGAAAAGTAAAAATGATGCAAAGAAAAATGCAATAAAGTCATTAACATAAGTAAGAAATGATAAAAAGTGAAAAGTAATAAAAATGGAAAAACAACAGCGATTAAAAAATGAAAGTTCTTTGTGCAGAAAATTCAAATCGGCTGATAAACGGAAATATAGAAAAATACGGGTTCGAGTACACTTGTAGCTTTACAATTTACAAGTCTGGAGGACAAGCTCTTGATAGTTGATAGCAATGTTGTATCCTCTGCCAGGGTTAATGACTGAATCAATTGTCTATGCAAATTCAAGCACAGACTTAACATTGAAAGTAAAATGTCACTTCCTGGTTTCGAATGACACACTTCACACTCTTTTTATTAAAGCAAACATTTTCGCAACCTAAAATAAAGTCACACATTATTATTATTAGATAACAATCAGTAATTTTATGAATCAAATATTCGAAATTCAATTTAAATTTTAATTGACTGCTTTTTGTGTTTTTTTCTTGAAATTTGTTGATTCAATGGACATTTGAAGTGATTCATTTTTATGATACTATTTTGCACTCTTTATACATTTGATCATTAAAGCGATTAATGTTGATTCTTTAATTCTATTAAAAGTTCGAGCAACTCGAAAAAAAAATTAGAATCAATTTGATCAAAATTTAATCTATCGTCTGATCATCGTACAGAATATCGCTTTTCTTACATTGAAAGTGCATTGTTCCTTTAATTCCTGGGAAACGAATTACCGTGAAAAGTTTTCATAATACGTTAAACAACAGACATTACGTATGTAAAGATTTAAGTTTCTGTAATTAAGTGCTTCCTAAGCATTCGCAACACATAAAATCATAAGAATTATCTCGCCATCTGTGACTCAGCTTCTTCTATATGGTATATATAAAAGAAAATATTATCTCATTTTGAGTTTTTCGGTATGTATTTCCTCTAAACTGTAAAATAGTAGTTTAATATACATTCTAGCTCGACTTAAATGCTTCCATGAAAAGCCGAGAGGAAAATAAAAGCAGTCCTTTCATAAAGAATGCCTAATAGGTTACAATTATCCGCTAATTATTTTTGCTTTTATATACTTTCTCAAGAAGAGTCTACTCTCATCTGTCTCTTGTTTTTTAATTATTGTAGTTGAATGTTCTAAAATCGTAGACAAGTTTTTCAATTGAAAGTTTTGTGCAATTTGTAGCAACACCTGCTTTTGTTCCTTTTCATATTTTTGTTCAATTTTTGTTTATTTGAACCAGCTGACGTTTTTATGTTCATTTCATTTTCGTTTCATTTCATTTGTTTTTATTTTCATTTCATTTTCATTTTCATTTACATTCATTTTCATTTCATTTCATTTTAATTTCATTTTCATTTCATTTTCATTTCATTGTCATTTTTATTTCATTTCATTTCATTTTCATTTTCATTTCTTTTCATTTTCATTTCATTTTCATTTCATTTCATTTTCATTTCATTTTCATTTTCATTTCATTTTCATTTCATTTTCATTTCATTTTCATTTCATTTTCATTTCATTTTCATTTCATTTTCATTTCATTGTATTTTTATTCATTTTCGTGCTCTCTAAAAATGAATAAGCGAAATTTCACTAATTCACAGTTATAAGTATATAAGGTATACTTATAACTGTGAATTAGCGAAATTTCGCTTATTCAATTTTAGAGAGTGTCATTTCATTTGATTTAATTATCGTTTCATTTAATTTTTAACATTTTCGAGACTTTTAAGAGTTTTAAGATTTTTAAGTCTTTTTTGAGTTTTTTAAGTATAAGTAAGTACTTAGGTAAGTTTTTTAAACAGATATAGATCTATAGATATAGATATAGATATAGATATATAGATAGATAGATAGATAGATAGATAGATAGATAGATAGATAGATAGATAGATAGATAGATAGATAGATAGATAGATAGATAGAGATAGATAGATAGATAGATAGATAGATAGATAGATAGATAGATAGATAGATAGATAGATAGATAGATAGATAGATAGATAGATGGATATGTTTCTAATAGAAAGTATAAAAACAGAAACAGAAATAGAAACATATACAAATCTTAAAAAGTTTAAAAACTTAAAAAACTCAAAAAACTAAAAAAAAAGACTTAAAAAACTTGAAAATCTTAAAGATTAAGGCAAATTAAATGAAATGAAAGAAATGAACATAAAAATGTCAGCTGGTTTAAATAAACGAAAACTAGTGTTACACTAGTTATAGAATTTTGTTTTTTTATTACAATTGATTTACTTTATTGTTAAATTAGTAATAGTCAAACATTCCAAAAGATAACGCGCATTATCAATCGTTGAAAACAGCTTTTAAAATATAAATCGATAATATTATACGACACATTCTAGATTTGGATATAAGGAATTAGAACAAATATCTACGTTATAATGAATTAGGAAAGTTTTAAATCGACATAATGAAAACATTACACGTAATGAGACAAATTGAAAAGAATTCGTGAAACAAGAAGTAAATTCCACTTAAAACTTATTGTTTTTTTTTTAATATTTTTTCCATCTATTACAAAGATTTTTAAACGTTTTAGTCAAGAATAAATATTTGAATCTAAGACAATAGTGCAAATTTTAAGAATAGTTATTTTTTGAATCAAGAATAAATATTTGAAACTATGTTTTGCATAGAATCGATAAAGCTCTTTTCTCAGTATAATTAAAAGATATTTGTTAATAAAATACGACATTTGTTATAATAAAAGACTGCATTTGTTAATAAAAGACATTTCACTGAAAAAAATGTCTGGTTAACTTAACCAGAAAGGAATGTTAAATATGCCCTTACTACTTTTTCTGGTTAAAATAACTAGAATATTAGTTAAGTCAA